>OX638373.1:10982656-11256630 GCA_951812925.1 Calliopum simillimum | reverse complement strand
TTATCTCGAAAACTACGAGCCAGATTTCAAAAATTTTGTGTCCAATATTGTAGCTTATTAAATTATCTTTCATATGACATCCATATTTTGGAAATCAATCCAGCCGTTTTTGTTAATAAGACATTTTTGGAAAAATAGTACTTTAAAAACAAAAAAACTTGTAGACAATTTTCGAAAATTCGCCATATCTCGAAAACCATGACTCGGATTTAAAACTTAAACCGATTTTGTAGCCAGTTAAGAAACCTTTCATACGACAGCAACATTTTTAAAATCCATCAAGGGATTCTAAACTTATACCGGTTTTCATAAAAGCTATATCTTGATCTTCCGATGGCTATATCTCCGAAAGTAGGTTCGAACAGAACTTTTTGTTGTTGTTGTTGTTGTTGTTGTAATTAATCCCCAGAGCCCTATTTGGGCAAAAAAAAAAAAAATAAAATAAAAACAACAACAGTTTTTAAAGTAAAATTGTTCCAACAGCTGCCTAAGATTTGGCAGTTGTTAAATTTTTATTTGTGTGTGTGATAATGAAAATGTGAAAAACTTTACAAAATTATAGTTCTTTTGGTTTAACTTTTGTTCTAATAATTACAAAATCTAATAATTACAAAAAAAAAACAAAAGTTTGTGTAAAAACATGTAGCAACAATTTCTGCACAATATATCGCGGCGCGCAAGAAGAAGACCTTATTTTGCACAATTTGACAAGTTCACCACTAAAGCTTTTGTGTGGGGAATTTATGAGCATTTTCTACAAAACTTATTCGCCAGAATACCGAAAGCCTTTGGAAGTCTTAGAAAGTATTTCTGAAATGTATTACACAGAGCCAAAACAACCACATAAAATAGAAGAAAAGTAAGAAGATATCTCTATGGTTTTCATCCAAAAGGAAATTCACATCAAAATCATAGAGAAAATCTTCTTAAAATTTCTGTTGACATTTATATGAAAAAATCATAATATTAAGAAGAAATCTCATCGTTTTCAATACGATTTCTTCTTGAAACAATGTTTGCATTCTATTGTAAATTATGTGAAAATCATCTTAATTTTATGAGTAATCTTCTTGGAAAACAATAAGATGTCTTCTTGATATTTTAAAATTTTCATAGAAAACGGGTAGTATTAGAAGATATCTCTATAGTTTTGATGTGACTTTCTTTTTGGATGAAAACCATAGAGATATCTTCTTGATTTTCTTTTAATTCCTATAAATGAAAATAAAAAGTTAGCTAAAGTGTTATGTTTTATTTAAATATTGAAGTTTTTTTATTCAAAAATTAGGCAATGGAACTTGTATTTGATGCAATATGGGGCCATAAATCAGCACACTCCTTAACAACAGGTCCAGTTATAGCAGAGCCCTTAAATTCACCTTTGTTATTTACCATCACGCCTGCGTTGTCCTCAAAATTAATAAATACACCATCCCTCCTTCTGATTGGCTTTCTTTTCCGAATAACAACAGCTAGCTTTACCTTTTTTTGTAGCTCTGATTTGCCCTTCTTTACAGATGCAACAAACACCAACACCTGTAGTAGGAAATCTGTTTAGACGAAAACCAGGACCTCTTTTAGACATTGTGCAGCTATTCCGGTAACGAAGGGTAGTAAAAAGCTACCTTCTATTTTATGTGATCATGTGATAATTCAGCCACCATACTTTTCGTACGCGTCTTTAAGAGTATTAATGTTAAAGACGATCCACCATATTAATTTCTGAAAGAATAAAATGATGGTTTAAATGATTCACATAACAAAATTATACAACTTACACGGTCTTTTCTTCACTTCTCCAATCCTGCAGTAATTCTCTACGCAAAACAAATAAGCATCTTTCAAATCAAAAAACAAAAAAAAAAACATTTATTCGATTTTCTCCTTAAAACTAAAAATTAATGAGTTTCTCACATTATTTACATCATTCTATGTTATATTCCATTTGGAAATGATGCGAAAATCTTTTAAAATTGTTAAGAAGATTTTCTAAGCAAAGCCATAGAGATTTCTCTATGGAAAATTCATATTGTTTTCTGCTTTTAATGGGAATTCATAGTAAAATAGGTTGATACGACAATCTTCTTGTTTTTAGGGGTCATTTTTTGCTCTGTGTACGAAAGTCTTTCTGCTGTCTTAACCGGAATAGCCCTATTAGTTTCCAGTTTAGTTTTCTGTCTAATATTATTCCTAAGGATTTGGCGCCATCACGGAACGTGATGATCGGGATCTTCCTTATGTTCGTAAAAAGTGCTAGTTCTGTTTTCGTTGGGTTTATATTTAACCCGCCATTGGTTGCCCATTCTGTTAAGGCACGAAATGCTCTCTGTAACTATAACGTTTCTGTATCTAAGCAGATACCAGTAGATAATAGTCTGAGATACGAATAAGGAGAGATTTTCACCCATCTGTTTAATGGATGAAAACTATTTTATAGGAAAGTACATAAATACGTTAAGAAATATATTGCGAGTGGGTTGCCTACAAAATTCCTGTCATTCCAAATTCAAAATTGCATTTTTTTCAAAAAATGTACTCAAAATTATATATCAATCGAAAGTTTAAGCCCTCTAGAATATGCTTACGTAGGATTGCCTTTTTTTTTCCTGGCAAGACATAGGGTTGCCTGGCTTTGAAAGGTCTGCCAACACTACAAATTTGCACTCATCTGTTTAATAAAAAAATTTTATGTCAAAATAAATATTATTTCATTGCAAATCAGGGTTGCCGAGCCTCAAAAATAGTACAAGAAAATTACGTAAAAAGAGGATTTCATTTGTAATTTTGTAGCAATAGCAATTGCATCCGGATAAAATTTGTGAAAATTAAGTTTAAGTAGCTGTGTTTTAGAGGTCAGATTTCAGTGCAAATTTCAAAATTTCGTTTTTTTTCTAAGTTCAAAAATGAAAATTTCGTATTTTTTCTAAGTTCAGAAAATAAAAATTTCGTGTTTTTTCTATGTTCAGAAAATAAAAATAAGGATAATATTAGCACGGAATGAACAATGGTCTAGGCTTGACTTTGTAGATACCCCTTAAAGCCAGGCATCCACGAAAAAAGTGTTCATGGCATAAAATGCTTAGAATTGTCCAAAAATACGTGTGAGTTTTTTGAGAGATTTTTGGAAAATGTTTTTTGCCCTTTTTTTGGGAAAAATCCTGTAAAAAAATTTAAGCTTTAATACCTAGGTATACAAGATATTGTTATCAAATTTCGTATTTATATATTTTGTAAGTACAGTGCTCTCTAGATAACATGAACTAATTATTTCAAGGGCATTTCGCAGTATCGGACAATGCTGCGCCCTTTTTTTTAACTGGTTGCTGATGAAAGAGCTGGCTAACCTTTTGAAACCACTTAAGGTTTTTACATTGCTAAGTAGCTCCAAGAAGACATCTCCACTTTCAATTGCCCGCGCGGCGTTGATGCAAATTATAACAAACTCTTTCCAAATAAATAATGATGATGAAGATGTGTCAAAATTCCAACTAGAAGATAAGTCTCCAGGAAATGTAAGCACAGTGCAAGCAGCCTTCTTTCTTAGATCCCAGGTACAAAGATCTCGAACACGAAAATGTTACATGCAGGCAGCAGATCCGGAAATTTGTAAAAAATAAAATGCAAGAAGAACAGCATGACAAAGAAACAGACAATGATGATATTCCAAGAACGTCATTATGGAGTATTATTTATAAAAGCCAACGTCCAACACAAGATTCAAGTACAGAATTTTAAAGCTACTTATCAGAGCCTCGGTCAGATTATGAATCCAATCTGTTTCTGTGGTGGAAGGAAAGAACCTCCAAATATCCCAATTTATGTGTTTTGGCAAGGAAATTTCTATCAATACCAGCTACATCAGCGAGCTCTGAGCGGTATTCATCAACAGCTGGAAATATTGCGACATCAAAACGAAGTTGTCTATCGCCAGATAATGTAGATTTATTAGTTTTTTCTACCAAAACCGAACTCTGATAAAAAGAAATTGAAATTTTTTATTATTTATTTATTTTTTTATAATATGATTATTCATGCCTATGAATAAAATTCTTACAGACTAGACAAATATTAATTAAATTTAACAAAAAAAAAAAAAAAAAATTTGATGGAATAAAATAAAATTATGTGGAGCACCTATCTACCAAATTTCATCGAAAAAGCTTGTATATTTTATGAGATATAGCGTTTTAAAGTGGCCATTCTTCGAACCGTTAAAAAGTGGGCGTGGCACTATTCGATTCAGCGGATGCTAATTATGTGGAGCACCTACCTACCAAATTTCATCAAAATAGCTTGCATATTTTATGAGATATAGCTTTTAAAGTGCCCATACCTGCTGAATTTCATGGAGATAGCGTCCATAGTTTCCGAGATATAACGTGTTAAATTTTTTTTTTTTCGAGTAATCGTTGAATAGTGGGCCTGGCACCTATTTGTTACTTTGACCGCTTTTGAACATCCGTACTAACTCATACCGGCTACGAAGTACGAGGCACGAGGTACGAATAGTACGAAGTTCGTATCAAAGGTACGAACTTTACCAAATTCACGTAACTGTGCGAACCTCAAATTCACGTGATTTGGAGGTACGTGTTTTCGTACCTTTAAAGTACGAAGTTCGTACGTGATTACGTGAGTACGAAGGTTCGTAAAGAAACAGACAGCTCTAATCTATACGCACATCAGTTAAAGTGATGCCAATTGTCCGCATGTTTTCGAAATGGTTTTTTTGTTCATTATTTTTTTATGGTGTGAAGTTTGGTGAAATTGTTCACATATTCAAATAGAGGAAAGGTTAAGCTTCCGTTTGGTTCATATCTCTTGTTGGTCATGTAATCAGTACGGACGCTATAGCAGTACTAAGTCGAAAACAGCAAACATCCGGACATTTTGCTTCCAACTGTATATATGTATATACTTTTCAATAACACCCCTTTGCGCTATTGCGCTATAAAGTGGGACACAGCGAATACCCTCGGTGAAGGGTACAATAGAGTAAAACAGCAATGTACGAGTGCCCACATGTACAATGATTTCCCCCTGTTCGTTCCCATGTATGACGACGACGCTCCTGCTCCTCATTAGCTAAAATATTGAGAGATTTTTGAAATATATAAGTAATTAATTTTTTTGTTGTTTTTTCTTCTTTCATGCTTTTGTATTTGTTACAAAAAAAAATCAAGAAGCAACTTAACAATATCAATTCGATAAACATGGAACATATAAAGTTTATATTATAAACTCTTTGAGTTAGGCGAAAAAAAAACAACAACAATAATGCAAGAATGTTTTATGCTAAAAATAAAATACTTAAAATAAGAAAAATTAGAAAAACGAAAGAGACCGAAAAAACAATTTTCACCTCCTGGCCATAGTCTGAATTCTATACATCAATCTGACAATAAAGGGTTTCCCATAATTCACGCGAAATTTGAATTAAATAGAAAACACATTTTTATACCCCACAAGCAGTGTTATCACTTTGTCCTTTCGTTCATAACGCAGATAAAGATATAGCCATGTCTGTCTGCCTGTCCTTTACAATCATTTAAATCGATGAAATTTGGTACACTGCTTTGTCGTCAAAGTTAGCTAGTTGGATTGAAAATGAGTGAAATCGGGATAAAGCAACCAAAATACACGTAAAGGCAAGGTATAGCTCAGTCATGCTCTGAGCAAAAATAGGTTAAATTTACATAATTTTGCAGTGCAAGCGTAATTTGGGGTAATGAAATTAAATCTCGCAAAAGTGAAAGATCTGAGCAAAAACTAAGTGAATTTAGGGCCCCCCGTACAAACAAAATTTAGGAAATATTGCAATAGGGTATTTAATTTTTGGGTTGGCCAAAGGTAGCACCCTTACTAATTTTTTTTTTTTTTAATTTTTTTTATTGAAAAATAAAGTACATAGGTTATCGGGCAATTGACCTTCATGGCTGAGCTATCATATACGCACTCCTTTGTCAAAATTTTCCATGACCATTTTGCATAAATGTGGTTTAATTTCGTTAATGCTGAGTTAAATCTGCTCCCTTAATCATTCTAACATTAAACTGTCACCTGTCGAACTGTTTTTTTTTTTTTTGGTTGGCAACACTTAACAGCACGAATGGCGGTAAACTCAAATCATGCGTGAATTATGAGACACCCATAAAGCTATGGACCTTTTCGGTTTATCTGAGGTTTTTTCTGTACATAATTACCGCCACCTTAACCTAGCAGACACCCTTTAGTATCGTGTCCTATCACAAAATTATGATCTTTTACTCTTTTGACCCAAAAACCCCTTAGGTACATTTCTCTTTAATAAAGAAATGCCCATCAACTTACTGCTGCTGCTACCGTAAAACGTAACGTTCTCACTCAAAAATTCAAATGAAGCAAATTTAAAAAAAAAAATTTACTTTGCTTTTGATGTACAGCAGTCTGTCGGTGTGGTGGTTTTTAACAGCTTTTATTACGCGTTGTGAGTTCCAGCAGCATAAGATATCCATCCAGGCGTAGCTCAGCGATACGTAGCTCGAAGTAAACAAAAAAACAAAAAAAAAAAAAAAAAAAATTGATGGATGATTCACAGCACCATGAGCGACAGAAGACAACTGACAGTAGCAGTGGTGCTACGCTGCGGCGACCAATGCAAATTGTTAAAAAACGTTCTGGACCACTGGAGGATGCACTATCTGAATTGAACAGTGGCAGCTCATCAGCAGCAGTATCGCCAACGTCACCGCCACCACAACAGCGTACAATTTTGCAAAATGTGCCTGTGCCACAAAAGTTAGCGGCGACAAGCAGTTCCAGCCGACGAAGTTCAGTGACGACGACATCGCCACCATCATTGCGGCGCAAAGGCACAATTAAAGATAAAAAAGATAAGGAAAAAAAACGTAGTGAACGTTGGTTGCTCACACGAAAAACATGGAAATACATGACAGATGCTGGACGCAAACTTATACCTGAAGGTGCACAAAATCGTGCCGAAGACATACCAAAGATCGAACGTCATTTTCACCAAGTGTGCGCCAATGAACCACGCTTTGTTTTGTGGCGGCGCAAATTATCATATCCAGGTGCAACACGTAATTCTAAACGCCGCCTTAAGCAGCTACTTTCGCATACAGGTCAAAAGACTCAGACACAGGAAAGTATAGAACAAGAGGAGGCAAGAAATGCTGATCAAATAATTGATCTGTTGCAATCCTATCTTCAACTGAATGAGGCACGTAAAACAACAACGTTACTGGGTTCAAAGACTGTGCGTCCGGATCAAACCGCTTCACCAAGTGCACAACGTCCGGGCAGTAGTGGAGGTGGGACTGGTAAGCAACAGTCAGCCACTGGAATGATGTCGTCATCTGTTGTTGGCATTCGTCCAGGTTTTTTACCATCACAACAACCACGTGGCGGCCTGTATACGTTGTCCGAAATTGAACAACTGTTGGAGCGTCTACGTACACTTTCACGCTGTACCACATGTCGGCCTATATCTGTGCCGCTAGATTGTATCACGCCTGATTTACTTGAAGATAAAGCGCTGCTAAAGCAAATTTACAATGAACTAAAAAAACAGCAGCTACATCGCATATTGGGAAAACATGCCATGCGCCCAAGTTTGCCGCATGCTACATCGTTAACGAGCTTGTTTCACTTCGGTGGTAATAGTGGTGGCGGCAAGCAACAGCAAGACTTACACCAGCAGCATCATCACCTTGGAATCCCTCCAATGACAACTATTCCTTCTGCTTCAACAACAACCGCAACAACAACGGCTGGAATAACAAATAATCAAAAACTAAAGTCAACTGTTTTAAGTAGTATTAGTAGCAAAAACAAAGGTGCCACACTTTCGGGCAGCAGTGTTTTGCAACAGCGACAACGAAAGCCGCCTTCGACGCTTGATCTGACTAGTAGTGGACAGCAACAACAAATACCTGTGATATCCATAAAGAAGGCGCCGCCTGCAGTAGAACGCACCTATAACTCATGCGGTACACAAACAAGTTTTATACAGCTACATGAAATCAAGCGACTCGCAGATGACTATAAATTAAACAAGCGTGAAGAGGCTGCTGCTCAAGCTGCGATGACAGCACCAACAGATGATGAGCTAAGCGATAAAAGCGGAGCAATTGCGCCTTCAGCAACTGCAGCACATCGTCGCAAAAGTTCCATTGACAACGAGGATGTATCTCAGTCCGTCAGTGATACGATTAAGCGTTACCTACGAATGGCGCGCAAAAAGAGCGTACACGATGACAATGCGAATCGCTTTAAGCGTGTGAACTACGATCGCAACTTGCGCAATATACGCGCAAAAGGGGAAATTAATCCTCCAGGCATGGACGAGGGCAATACGAAAGCGATACAAACATTAGATGCTTGGCCGGTAATAACACTGGACTTCATACGTGGCAATGATTGCTCAGATGTGCTGGCTGAGGCGCATGCAGAATGGCGAAAGTCATTGGATGAACGAATACAAAAAAAATTAGACTATGAGGAGAAATTACGCAAAGACGATGCGGACAAATCTTATACGGGCTCGTCAGCGTCAGTTACAGCAAAAGTTATAATACAGTCACAACAACAAAAACAATCACATTCCAGCTGCAGTTCTTCATCTGTACCTACATCGCCAACAATGGATCAGCAACAGACGACGACGGCGGCAGCAATGCATCAACAACACCACGGTGGTGGTGGAGGTAGCGGTATATTGCAGTCTGGTACGCAATTTTTATCAAATTTGTGGCATGGTGTTGGATATCATCAACAGCATCATACGCACAATGATCCTGCAACTATAAATAGTAACAGCTCGCTTAGTTCGTCACTGACAAATGCATCTTCAACCGGATTCAGTTTCAGTAAGATATTGTAATAGAGCCAAGTTTTTTGAAGTGGAAACAACATAAGGTGAACAAGTTGGTTTTACTGTTCCCATTTCAAAAGATTTGACTTTATAGAAATAAAAATGCTACAAACGATAAGTACATA
Source organism: Calliopum simillimum (assembly GCA_951812925.1). Lineage (NCBI taxonomy): Eukaryota > Metazoa > Arthropoda > Insecta > Diptera > Lauxaniidae > Calliopum > Calliopum simillimum. Next base: position 11,247,633 of record OX638373.1, on the reverse strand, counting down.
TAATACCAATATGATTGAAACCCCAGTATCTCTCCTACTCTTTAAAACTAAAACGCTTTTGCTTAAAAAAATTATGTAATATGTACTTTAGTAGTTAATCTCTTGATGTACACATTTTGTTGTTACAGATCAGAAGCATATCGATCCTAAAAATAGTCAAACTATGCAAAAATCAAAATCTTCATCAAATGTCGGACAGTTTGTATCAAAAAAGATACTCAAGTCACGTTCCAAAAGCCAGACAAGACCTTCTTCGCCAACGCTCCCGAAATGGACGCCCGCAGTAAGTTTTTTTTTAACTTTAAGCTAAAAAATTTATTAATTTTTAATTGAACTTTTAGTCACATATTTGCAAAGATCGATTTTCATATAAATCTATCAATGCATTCTCTAACACATAATTATGACAAATTAAGGAACGAATTAACAACAGGGCTATAGTGACATATGTTTCGCCTTTCGCCACAAAGACTCATCGGACTATTTTTGTTCTAATTATAATTATTTATTTTACTAAATTAATTATAATTGAAAAATTGCAAGTTGAAAAACTTTTGTGTTTGGTCTGGGCCGGAATTGAACCGAGGACGGCAGGGTTATGAACTGCAACGAAGAGATGTAGAACCAAGAGACGCAAAGAAGCACTGGAGCAATTTTTTGGGGTTTGTATTGGCCATAGACGGTAGCTTTGACGAATTTAGTAGTTGAACGGCAGCGTAATTCAACCAAAAAATCTGTTTATATCGACTCTTCGAATGTGAAAAGATATATAACCAAGAGACCAAAAAATCTATTTATATCTCTTCGCTTCCGGATAAGAAGAGGTGTATACAGATTTTTTGGTTGAATTACGCTGCCGTTTAACTTCTAAATTCTTCAAAGCTACTGTCTGTGGCTAATACAAACCTCAAAAAGTTGCTCCAGTGCTTCTTTGCGTCTCTTGGTGATATATCTCTTCGTCGACTGTAATGAATATAAATTGTTGTAGTGCTTCTCAAACTGTAAAATCACAGCACTTCTCAAACTATGTAAAGACCGAATTACTTCAGTCCTCCTCAAACTGCATTGACACAGCGATGGTCAAATTTTATCAAAGCTTCCGTCTGCGCGAAAGACTTAGGAAGCGAACTTGATGTCGCGCGCAACGATGACGAAGACTGAAAACTATTTTATATAAGTAATAGAAAGAAAAGATAAGTAACCGAAAAGTAACTGCACACTTTGAAATGCATTTTTCTCACAGAGTAGGCATTTATTTGAAACAAGAAAGGCACCGTTGGAAAGCGTGATCAATTGTGTTTTAATTCCTTTTTAAATAACTGATAGTCTTATAGTAGATGTCGCGCCCAAAATGAGAAAAGAAGGTAGTGGCTTTTATAAACAAAAACCAAAGTATCTCAGGACGGTATTTGACAAAAGAAACTGGAAGCAGAATCGATAAATCAAAGTGTGAAGTACATATATAAAATTTAGCCAAAAAAAGTGAAAGGGTAGTTCGAGCTGGTAAAACAAGGGTTCTAAGTTTGCATGATCATTTACTCAGAGTCCCGATCAAAAAAAGTATATCAAAAATATATCAAAATGATATCAAAAATTTGTCAGTGACATACAAAATTTTGATAAAAAAAGGATATTACAGTGATATACGGAATGTAACGCTTTTTGTATATCACCATGATATCAAAAAAAGATATCAAAATGATATCAAAAAAAGATATCAAAATGATATCAAAAAAAGATATCAAAATTATATACAATTTTTGTACATTTCTGATACAAAAATGACAACCAATTTTGGGTCCGATAACTAATGTGACGCAGATTATGGCCAAATTTTACAATATTGTGGTTAATCGTCGTCATATTTTTCATATGCTTTTTCACTTATTTCATGGCAAAACTCATTTCTTACTAAAATTGGCTGCTCGTCCGTTTTCCATACTTTTAGTTTTCCCAACCACAGGCCGCATGCAGCAACTGAATGGAGTGTCGGTTTTTTTGCACTCAATTATATTTTTGTGCTTTTCACTAATTTCATTAGAAAATTAACTTATTCACTAATATTGGCTGCACGTTCGTCTTCTATAATTATCTTTAAATAAAATCACAAACGAAAACGTAAAATTTGACATATATGCAGCTGATAAATTTTTGATATCATTTTGATATACATTTCTGATACAAAATTGACATGTCGTTCAATGATATCAAAAATATATCAAAATGATATACAAAAAATGGATATCAGCCGCTGACAAATTTTTGATATCATTTTGATATACATTTCTGATACAAAATTGACATGTCATTCAATGATATCAAAAATATATCAAAATGATATACAAAAAATGGATATCAGCGGCTAATACATTTTTGATATCATTTTGATATACATTTCTGATACAATGACAAGAACTTGACAAGTTTTTTTGATCGGGGTCAAAATTCCTTATGCGGGCCAGTAAAAATCGACTATTAGATTTTAATATATCCATTAACATATTTTGGTAGCTTTAAAGGTTAAAAGCAATACCTTAAAAAGGTTTTTAAAAATTAAACTTTTTTAATAATTTATGAGTGATTGAAAATTTCGGGTACATTTTTTTTATATTACAATATATCAGCAAATAATTACTGGATTTTAATAAAAATTGGATTGTATGTTAAGGATTAGCAGAGGAACAAAAAAAAAAAAAAAAAATTCACGTAAAAAAAGTATAATTTGTTTATAAATAAATAATTTTACAATAAACAAATGATAATTTAACTAACTTCTCGGTGTTGCACAGTGATCCGAAAGGCTAATCTAGATGGAATAAAGTCATAATTCCTGTTTGGAAGCAACTAGAAGCCTGAAATTTTCAGCAATGTAATATATTATAGAAAGGATACTTCGAAATAAAAATGGGCGGTATACGTCAAGTGGGCTTGGCGCAACTTCTACATGGTAGTAGGTAGAGACCCGAGTTTTTAGGGTTTCACTTTATTATGGAAACAGTACTTTACATCAAAATGAACGGTGAACGTCAAGTGGGCGTGGCACATGACTTCTTCGTTTTTTCACTGATTTGAAGTTTAGTGAAAAAAAAAATTTTAAAATTAAAAAATTATTTTTTATTTACTTAACATCATTATAACAAAGCATCAGATGGTTAACACAAACAATTACAATCTACCTGAATAACTTTCAAACATCTTCTTTCCTTGCTTCTTGTTAAATTACCCATTATAAAGCTATTTCCGTGTAATAGGTGTGTAACCTAAAAATGCAATAAAAATTGAAGGGGCACCTAGGGGCAGCTAATTTTTTCTTCATTCTTTACATGACAATTCATATATAAGAGAAACATAAACCGTTTTGCAATATCGATCAATATGGGTAGTTAAAAGTTTAACTAAACTTTGGGCTACACAAAAAAGTAGTACAAAAACAATACACTTTTTACATTAATTTTTTCTCCCCAAAAAATATTTTAATTGAACACATATTTACAGTAAAATTAATTCATACCTGACTTAATTCAGGAAAAAAACAATAATTTAAAAAAGTTTTCTAGTTCACTCACACGAACTCTTCAAAGATGCTGCTAAAAATAGACTGTGGTCTTATAATAACTGCATTGATGCAATTGCTCATGTTTCGATCAACATAGCAAAAAATGTAATGCGTAAATGTAAACAAACAATATACCGTTATGAACTGTGGTCAATTCTCAATCAACTAGTAAAAAAGTTTCATGCTTTTGAAAAACTAGAAAATTGACTTTATTCCATCTAGATTGACCTTTCGGACCATTGTGTGTTGTAGGAGAAAATTTGTTTACAAAAAATATTTGCCAGCTATCAGCTTAATAACTGCGAAAGAAAATTTTATTAATCTCTTAACAGAAAAAAATCGGAACGATTTAATATCCAAGATCATTTTGTAATATTCACGATACAGTCATGGCATTCAAGCCCAGATCCTCAGCAATGATTTCCTGGGTCAATCTTGGATCTTTATCAATTTAGACTTCACCATCGCTACACTTGCATAATCAGTCGAAGATTTTCGGCGGCCTTTTCAATGTTCGTATTCCACAGAAAAATTACCTGTCTGGAATCCTCGGAACCACTTTGAAATAGTCACGAGAGATAGCGCATTAACTTCAAATGCTATTTGGCATTCACTAAATATTTCTACAGGCTTGAGCTTACGTCGAAATCCAAAAAGAATAGCAAACCGAATCTCTTGCTGCGTTGGCACTGGAATATCTGCTGACATTGTTTCACGAATTTTCCCTCCATTTTGACCGACCTTTCTGAAAATCAAAATGATAAATCGTAAGACTATAACAAATAGCACGCAATTTTTTGATTTACTAAAAATGTATAACATGACACCTACTAAACGAACTTTTGTTAGTCCCTCCGTATACATTTTAGAGTTTTATGTTTTTATGATTTTTTTCTATAAACTTCTAATACTACCAAACCACGGTTCAAAGTCATTCACGAACCGGTCCTTGCACCGGTACAAGTTTTCATAAAATAATTCGAGCCGCTGAACCGAACCGCATCGAATTTTTAAGAATTTGTTTCGCACGTGCAACATTTAAATTGAATAAATATTATTTGTTCAAGGAAAAGTTCACCTGGACCTCGGAAAATGGCGCACGCATAACATTATCGGATGTTTCACTGCAAGATCTTTCCGAAATAGAAGCGAAAATTTTACAACGGGTAGCTATTGAAAAAATCAACGAACTTAATATCGGGATAAATGTAACAGTACCAGGCGGTATGTATGCTTCAAAAATATAACGAGGGAGTATCTTAAAACGTGTAAATGCCTCAAAAATCTCGTAAACTCGTAAAAGTTGTTCAATGAAAATCGGTACGAACTTTGACAGTTTTACTAGTTTACGAGGTTTTCGATGATTTTACACTTTCAGGAATTCCCTAAATCTTAACTACGTTCTAAATTATTTTTTCATTTTATCTATAGACACCATTGAATTAGGAAAGACGGTCAAACGACGCGCATTAACCAAAAAGAAGGCTATGACTACAAGTATTTTCGATATAGGCAAAAAAGAAGACAAAAGTTCGTTCACGTACTCGTACATAACTATAAAAGCTTCCATTTTTATTTTGCATACAAATGTTTCTTTATAGATACGCATTTTAGTGTCTTTGGAAATAGTCTGGAGAATTGTGTTGCGAACGATAAGAAACGGCAATCCAACCTAATGGGCACTTCATCGTCTGAACGTGGCTCAAGAAATTCAATTGCATCACTATTTCGGAGCAGCTCTAGTAAGGTAAAAAAAAACAAACTATGTGTATATTAGGGTGGCCATTAAACACAAGGATGGATATAGAAATAAATTTGCCCTGAATTTTTTAAAATTTTATGTTGAGCACTATTACGATAAATTATGAATTACTTTTTATGCGGAATTGCCGATTTCTGGCATTTGTTTTAGCATCAAAATAAAGCGATTCCAATTAAAAAAGTGAATGATCTAATTTTTTTTGAACCTAGGAAAGAAATATATCACAACCAGATTGTGACGCTGCCCCAACTCCGTCTCATTTTTATACCCTACACCCAGAGTATATATATTCACTTTGTCCTTCCCTTTGCAACGCAAAGAATGAGGCGTGGAAGGTATGAACAAGAAGTTGGTCAATGGTTTCGCCTGCCGCCCATACAAAAAACATTAAAAACGCAAATTCAGCGTTATTTGCTATAACGAAACCAAAATACACATAAATACTAGAGATACAAGTATATATGATACTATATACTAGTAGTAAAAGCAAGCTCTGAGCAAAATCTAGGTGATTCAGATGGTACCTCCAAATTGTCAAAATGCTTTACTACAAGCGTTTTTGAAGATAGCCCAACCAAATTTCACTCCGACGCTTAAGACAGTAAATGCAAGCACTGTTCAAAAACTTTGCTGATTCGGACAAGAGGGCATGGCTCCTCCCTTGCACTCAAGCTTTTTTAAAATGCTATGGTGCAAACGTTATTTAAGGCAATGATATAAAATTTCGCATAAATACTAGAATAGTGGAAGCTATGAGCAAAAAACTGGGCGAACTCGGAAAACAGGGCGTGGCCCTTCTCCTTCATCCAAAATTTTCGTAGTAGGGAATTGGGGTAGAGTGGAAAATTTTTTTTCGAAGCCCCATAAAATGAGCAAAACTTCTAAGTTTTCCATGTTTCAACTTCCTATAGTAAAGAAAATTAAATAAGCTATATTTTTGCCGAAGAAACGAACCGAAAATATGGATTTTCTGTTGAGTACGACGCTTTGACCGAGGATGCCCAAGATGGCAAAAATTAAAAATCGTGGGGTAAAGTGGGAAACTTTCAAAAAGTCATTAAAACTAACACAAATGTTGAAACAAAGTGTTAATATCTATATTGTAAGTCAAAAAAAGTTCAGAGAACATACCCATAAGAGTAAATATGGAACAAAAAAATAATTTTGCTGAAAAAAGATAGATGAAAAATGTGTTTGAAAAAATGTGTTTAAAAAAGGTGAAATTGTACAATAGTTTATTCGTCGTTCTCTGATGAAATATCCAAGTCCGAGTCACAGTTTTTGCAATAAAAGAAGCTTGTAGTGAGGTATACGCATTTCAAGTGAAATGGACGTTGACAATCCTTTTTGTGCATTTGATGGTGTTGTGACTGGTCATGATTTCGGGTATGAGTTCCAAGCTAATGTTGCAAAAATCACGATCTTCATCAGAGCTAGCACTTCTTTGTTTCTTTGAGGCTTTCTTTGCTGGTTTTGCTTTTTTTCTCCTGGTACTCTTTTTTTTTTGTGATTCGCTTTCTTCCGTTTATTGCCTAAACGTTTCTCAACTGCTTTTTGCAACTCGTTTAGCTTTTCCGGAGTTGTTAAAATGGCGCTTTTCATGTTGTCCGACCTTTACTGTATTTCTGTTTTGCTTAGCCAATAATACGTTGACAAATGGGGACGAGCAATCGTAAAATAACATTTCTTACTCTACCCCATATAAAATTTCCCACTTTACCCCGACACCACATTTTGCAAAAAAATGTGAACGTCAGTCTTTCACTCTATGAGTTACACGGAATACTTTTGCGTAATCAAAATTAAGACTACAAAGAATATTTCAGTGTATTTACAATCGGTTTATCTCCAAAAACAGTACAAAATCAAATTTAAAAATGAAATTTCAAAATCGCTTAAAAACTTTGCATGATTCCAGAGAGCACAAAAATGCGTCTGCACGTGTCGCGATACCATAAAGATTTGCTTATGGTCATTATAAGTACATGTCAGAAGCGCATGACAGTTATACTTTGCTAGTTTGCCCGGAAAGGGGCATTTCCCACTTTACCCCACTTACTTTACCCCACTTACCCCTACTGTAGTGCAAGCGTTATACATATTAGTTCTGAGCAAAAACTAAGTGAATTGTAATTTCAAGTTGATTTTAAGTACAGCCTTGGCCAAAAGTATAAGGCACCCAAAAAAGTGCACGCTTTAAGCTTTTCTAATTGAGAAATGAATAAATGCTTATCATAAATATGATGCCAGGCTCATTAACCATTACATAAAACAATAAGTGGCATTATTTTAAGATTATAAAACAAATGGTGACCTAAAACAAAAGGCTCGGTTTTTTCGCCATTTAAGTTAGAACGACAGATTTTAAACTTAAAAACGTGGGTTGGGTTTCTGAACACAACAAAGCAAAAGGCTAACCACTTCTCATTTTTTAATCTAGGTACGCTCTTGCGAAAGCCTACCATCCAGTGCGTTTTCAGTACATCAACAAGCCGTAGACTTGGCTGCTGCTGCTGTCGTTGGAAGTACGTCTGGACTAGGCGTTGGTAGTGGTGGCGGTCACGACAATATAAATAATTCATCAGCTTACTTAAGTGGTAGCGGAAATCTTTCATCTACAACGATCCCTCTGATGTCCCGCAGCCAGTCAGATGTACGTCGTGCCAGCCAAGATTATGATTCCGATCCAATACATCGTAATAGCTCTTCACCACCGCCGCCACCGACCACAGCGATCAATGTTGGAAGCGCAGATGTCTCCTCTATTGGTGAACGTCAGGTTCCGTCCTTTATTAGCGCTTGCATACGACATTTGGAAGAATATGGAATGCATTCGGTTGGTCTGTTTCGTGTGAGCACATCAAAAAAACGAGTGCGGCAGGTAACTTGTAATTAATAAAGGTTTTCTACTTCAAGTGAAAGCTTTTCCACATCATATAGATCATTTTACAAATCAAATTAAACTTTTGTCCAAATCAAAATAAATCTCTTCTTTCTTTCAAATTCAACTTTTTCTAACATTTAACATTTTTCCAATCAAATTAACCTTTTACAAATTGAATGAACCTTTTTCTTAATCGTTTAGCCAACCATCTTCACATTTTGAAAGGTGTTTGGTAGACACAATATTCATCCATATACCAAGTTTCATAACGATAGCTGCTGTAAGTACTGAGATATGTGAATCATTTCAAGTGTATTTTTAGCAAAGTTTAATTTGATTTGGAAAAAGTTTTATTTGGTTGGGAAAAGGTTAATTGTTGGAAACGGTTTATCTTGGAGTGGAAAACCAGTGCCTTTCAAAGGTTTACCGCAAAAAATGTTTATTTTATACTTATAGCTTCGTGAGGAACTTGATCGTAACTGTACTATGACGCCGTTGGCGAGTATAATCGATGCCGGCACCTGTTCCCATGATGTTGCAACACTGCTAAAAGAGTTCCTGCGTGATTTGCCAGAGCCATTACTTTGTCGTAGTCTATATAAAGCGTTCTTGGAAACGCAGCGTGAGTTTCAATTTCGCTGCTGCCACTACTGGTCTGGTCCGGTGCCGTTGCTGATGCTTCTTAAACGCTTGCAATGCCATTAAATGCGATTTTTGGCATGTTCCCAATTAGATTCATATTAACTCCTTTAATACTTTTTATTGCTTGCTGTTTATTGCGCGCATAAGCATACATATATACGCTTCGAAGAATGTTTGCACTGTTGTTGTTGTTGCATTTGTTGTGAATCTTTCGATAATTTCGAATCGCAACCGTCCACCTAACTTTCTCTGTTTTCTTTGTTAATTTCTCTCGCTGGCAACAAAAAGGCATTCGCAATCGGCGCCTGCAACTGGAGGCCATTTCTCATCTCGTAAAGTTGCTGCCTCCAGCTCATCGTGATACGCTATATGCACTTTTGAGGTTCCTAGCGCATGTCGCCGCATGCTCGGACGATGTGACAAGCAGCGATGGCAGTTTACAAATAAGTGGCAATAAAATGGATAGCAACAATTTGGCAACAGTATTTGCGCCAAACGTTTTACGCTCGACAGTAACAAGCAATGATCCCAGTAGCAGTATGAATGTCAGTGAACAGGAGTTTATGGCAGATGCTATCAATGTGATAAGGTATGTATGTATGTGGTGAGGGCAAAATTGATTAGCTTTTTTTTGCAAAGAAGGGCATGTTATCAAAATATGCTATAAAATTAGCAAAATGTTGAAAAACTCGTAAAATATTGAAAAATTCGAAAAATATTTAAATTTTTTTTGTCGGTTTTTGACAGAATTATGATAGATCATTATGAGGAGCTGTTTCGTGTGCCTGTCGACTTGGTGGACGCCATCTTTACACATATGTTTGATACATGCCCACAGCAGCTAAACTTCTTGTGTGAGCAACGCACAAATGTGGATAATAAGTAAGTTTAAAAGTTCTTACGGGAAAATACAAATTTTTTTTTATTAATTTTAAACAATATTTGATTTATAAATTGTAAGGAACCTTTCATGGGGATGAGCCTCAGCGGCGTCCAAAAGTTCGGCTACGCAAAATTTATATGCACTGATACCTCGACTAAAAAACATTTATTAAAAGAAAACCTTACTAAAAAACGTCAGCGCAGTATAGCAAAAAGCACTCGCGTAGTTAATATAGCAAAAGTTTGTTTTATTCTTTTCTCTTTACTTTGATTTTATTTATGCGATTAGCTAGTTCAACAAGATTCTTAAAGTAATCTCAATATTACAGAACTAGCTTCATGTATTAAAAGAACAACATTTTGAATAAAAACTAGTAAGGGTGTAAAATTTGGCCTGGCCAAACATTAAATACCCTACACTGCAGTATTTTTAAAATTTTGCTCATATGGGAGGTGCTACGCTCTCTTGTCCGAGTTCACCCAGTTTTTGTCCAGAGTTTGGATTTATAGTTATTAGTGTCTGAGTGAAAAACGTTTTCAGTATAGCGTTTTGAAGCTTTTGCTTATATAGGGGGTGCCACGCCCTCTTGTCCGAGTTCGACCAGTTTTAGCTTAAAGCGTGCATTTATAGTCTTTAGTATTTGAGTGAAGTTTGGTTGGATTATCTCAAAAAATTCTTTCAGTATAGCATTTTGAAACTTTTGCTTATATGGGAGGTGCCACGCCCCCTTGTCAGATTTCACCCAATTTTTGTTGAGAGCTTTCATTTATGATCCTTAGTGTCTGAGTCGAATTTGGTTTGAATATCTCAAAAAAAGCTTTCAGTATAGCGTTTTGAAGCTTTTGCTTATATGGGAGGTGCCACGCCCTCTTGTTCGAAATCGTTCAATTTTTTTCAGAGCTTGTGCCTACAATTTTTAGTATTTATGCGTATTTTGGTTGCATTGTCGTGAAAAATACTCCTAAAATTGCATTTTGAATATATTTTTTGTATGGGCGGTAGGCGTGTCCGTTGACCGATTTCGCTCATTTTCAATCCCCCGAGCTATCTTTGACGACGAAGGCAGTGTACCAAATTTCATTGAATTATCTTGCTTAGTTTTCCCATAAAGTGTATTTCAACACACAGCCAGCCACCCAGCCAGCCAGCCAGACAGACGGACATGGCTATATCGACTCAGGAGGTGATGCTGATCAAGAATATATATACTTTTCTATATCTGCCACGCCTCCTTCTCTGTGTTACAAACGGAAGGACAAAGTGAATATACCCTGGGTGTAGGGTATAATAAACATTTAATATATTTCAATAAAAATTAAATTGCGTTATAGACGGAGAGCTGAACACATAAATTTGGGAAAAATATTGTTTTCTGTATGAAAATATACTTTTTTTAAGGTAATTTACCGTTTACAGCGCCATTTAGGACGGATAAGAAAAAATTTTTTAGACAAAATTTTCTTATTTTTTTACGTATAATCCGAATCTGCAATAAAAATTGGGGATTTCCATTTCAAATTTTGATTTTGCCCCCACCTCACCCCCATCGGATGGTGGGAGGGGGTCAAGATTCATATCGTTGAAAAGATCTCTGAAAATTATTGGACATGTATTTTTTTGTTTTTAGATTTAACATCCAATTTTTGAAATATTTGACCGTTCCGGGATTTTCCTAACGATATATATGTAATTTACAGAAAATCGAACTTCAACAAAACATTGCTTTTCACCCTGCAATGTTATCTAAATTTTTTAATTTTTTTTTTAATGCTTGAATTCATTTATTGAATCTTCTCATCTTAGGAGACTAACAATAAGTTTAAAAATCTTAATCCTAAATAACATTATTATACATAATTAATCTAGTGTTCAATGTGCCTCTAGAGTTAATAGGGACTTGTACATCCTAGGAGATCGGTAAGCGTGCAGAAGAACGCAGATGTTGCACGTTCAGTCTTCTCACAAACATGCCGCCCACCTAGCAGGATGTTTGAATGAAAAGAACTCCATACAAATTTGCGCCAGTAGTTCCGGCTGCATGTTAAGCAGGAACAAGAAATATAAGAAAGAGTACCAGATACCGGCTGCATAGAGAAAGTACGCGCCAGATACCGGCTGCATAGAGAAAGAATGCGAAAGATACCGGCTGCATAGAAAAAAGTACACGCCAGATACCGGCTGCATATAAAATTTAGAATTCAGTCAGCTTAACATAGCTAATTGCTAACGATATTCATAGCAGGGCGATCATTTCTTTTTAGTCTGGAGAAATTTTCTAAATTCTTTAAGCTCCGTGCCAATGGATTAGGATGATACATCAATCTTTCAGCATAATTTTGCTTGTATTTGTTGATTTCGTCTTTAACCAAGGGGATGCATAGATCCCGATGCATGTGTTTGTTCCGTATATACCATGGAGCAATTGTAATGGTTCTTAAAATTTTGCACTGCGTCCGTTGTAATAGTTCAATGTTCGAGGAGCTGGCGTTACCCCATAACTGTATACCATATAACCAAATTGGCTTAATGATGGATTTATATAAAAAGATTTTATATTCAAGTTTCAGACGGGACCGATTATTTATGAGCCAATGCAGACTGGAGGCTTTTAGTTTAACATGCGTTTTTTTGGCTTCAATATGCTTTCGCCATGCTAGCCGTCTGTCTAAATGAATACCTAGATATGTGACGTTTTCAGGTTGAGGGATTGAAGTATTATTTAATATGATAGCAGGGCAATTACCTCGCCCAAGGGTAAAAGTAACCTGCTTGCATTTTTGTTCATTTACTTTTATGCGCCACAGCAGCAAACACTTTTCGTTAGAGTATAAATTAAGTTGAAGTTTTCGTGCCGCTTCTAGGGGACAACGACTACAACTTAAAACTGCAGTATCATCTGCGAAAGTAGATATGGTTGTGCCAGCGATAATAGGTAAATCAGAGGTATACAGTAAGTACAAAAAAGGACCCAGCACGCTTCCTTGAGGGACACCTGCATTAATTATTAAAGGTGATGAAATAAAACTGTTATGTCTAATTCTAAAATGCCTGCTTTCCAGGTAAGAAATAAATGTTTTGTGGACATTAAAAGGCAGTACGTGTTTAATTTTATTGATAAGGCCTTCATGCCATACTTTATCAAACGCTTGAGCTACGTCGAGAAAAACTGCTGTACAGTATTCACTTTGTTCGAAAGCCTTCTTTATTTCATTTGTGATTCTATTAACCTGTTCAACTGTTCCGTGGTATTTGCGGAAACCGAATTGGTTGGACCGGAAATAAATTTTTTTCGGTTGCATAAGGTACTATTTTCGGTAAAATTAGTTTTTCAAACAGTTTGGATACGCATGGTAAAAGACTGATGGGTCTATATGAAGAAGGCAATGTACGATCTTTGCCAGGTTTTGGAATCATGGTTATTAATGTGATTTTCCACTCTGTTGGGTATTACCCACACTGAATTATAGCATAAAAAAGTCGGTTAAAAAGACAAAAGCTGAATTTGGCAGTTCCTTTATCATTTTGGGAGTTATATAATCGCACCCAGGAGCTTTTGTGGGACACATCTCTTCAACTATACCCTTTACGTTGCTAATATGAAAGTTCAATTGCATAACATCACTGTTTAATGGCAAATTGGGAGGAATAAAGCCTTGAATAAAAGGATTTGGTTGAAAAACTGTGATTTGCAAAAGCATCAGCTTTTTCTTCATCACTTCGAGCCCAGTTCCCAAGGTTGGCTCTTATCGGCAGCTCACTTTCCATCGGAGTTTTAATACTTTTGCTAGCTTTCCACAAGGACTGTTTGCCGTTCTTACAATATTAGGATCCAGTTTCGAGACAAATTTTTGCTGCTCTATATCTTCCTTATTTTTTAGCGCAGACCTCAGTTTAGAAGTAGAAATTTTTAAGTTTGCTTTAGAAGCGGGAGATCTAAGTAGCTGCCATTCGCGCCTAAACTTTCGCTTCTCAGCAACGACAAACTCAATTTTACTGTTGGTGGAAAAACTGGTTTTTGTATTTTTCACAATCTCATAAGGCGTTGAGTGTTCCGCTGCTGAACAGAAAATTGAATTAAAAATGGCAACAGCATCATCTATATGTTCCTCACATTCTATCGAGTAGCTCGTGTGGATGTGAGAACTTATATATTTCCTGTACCTAAGCCAGTTGGTCTTATATGAGGTTAGTTTAGGTCTCAAAAGGTCTCAATGTACATTGGTTTTTCTAAAAGGCAAAATAAGATTGGAGAATGGTCAGAAGAGAGCGCTAATTTTGTTTCGACTGTGATTAGGGTTCTCTCTATGCCTCTTGTTATAGCAAAGTCAATGAGGTCTGGAATTTTGCTTCGGTCGGCTGGCCAATATGTAGGTTGACCAGGCGAAGCAAAATTGAAAGTGTGATTTTTTATAAGCATATTATATATGTAATTGTTTCCCTTTTGGATTTACAAGACGAAAACCCCAATATGTATGCTTGGAGTTGTAGTCTCCAGCAGCTAAAAATCTGGTTCCCAGAGTGTCAAAGAATTCTTTGAATTGATTCTCACTAACTGCAAATCGAGGTGGGCAATAAACCGCCGATACTGTTAAATTCTTAGAATGATTTTGCAGGCAAATAGAGGTAGCCTGAAGATAGTTTTTTGAAAAGGACTCTAAACAGAAATGTTTGAGGCGATTACAAATTAAAATTCCTGTGCCCCCATGTGCTTTGCCATCAGGATGATTGGTTTTATGGAATTTATATCCAGGTATATAGAAGTTGATGCCGTTTGCATTCCAGGCACAAATGTTTAATTTACTTATTTTTGAGCAATCAAAATTTGGAGGAGCTGGTTTTGCGTTTTAACTAACTCTTGAAGAGTTGATTGCATTGACATCATAAATTGATTCATAGCCTTATCATGTATGACGAACGAATCGTTTTACTGATTTTCAACAGCTTATATCCTCCAAGGTAACAGATGATTTCAAGTTTATGCTTACAAATTTTATTCTTTGAACTAAAATGAACGAAAAGGTTATAGTAAGTTCTTAATAAAAAGTTTTAATAAGTTGATATTAATGAGTGAAAATCAGTCACTTTATTCGTTCGTCATACATGATAAGGCTATCAATGTTTGCGTTAAGTTCGTAAGTTAACTTTCTAAACTATTTTGTTGTGGATTTACTGTGCCTGATTTCAATGCACTTGAATATAAAACAGAGGGATCAATGGGACTTAGATTGCCTTGGTGTTGAACAAATTTATGTGTAGTAATTGCATTATGATTTAAATTACGATTCACTTGTCTTTTCTCAGAAATTTTTGCTTTAAGCTCTCTATAAATAGGGCAGCCCCTGTAATATGCAGTGTGGTCTCCTTGACAATTAGCGCACTTTTTTTAAATAAGCTACTTTTCGCAATTTGATTTTGCATTCAGAAATGTGGTGAAGCTCTCCACATGCAACACAGACAGCGTGTAGGGTACAATATGTTTTTGTATGCCCATACTCTTGGCAATTAGTGCACTGTACCGGGCCATTTCGTTTATGGGGTTCTTCTATTACTACTCGGCGGTGAAGCAAGTATTGCAGCTTATGGATTGGATGAATCTCACTATTTTTTAATTTGACAGAGTCAGGGTGAAGATCAACCTTAAACATTGGTTGAGGAACCTTTTCTTTGTTTAAAATATTAATTACAGATTTAGCAAAGAAAATTTTTTTTTTCCAACGCTTCTTTAATTTATTTCGGGTCAACTGACGATTCGATGCCCTTAATGACAACAGAAATACCTTTGCTGCTTTTCAGCTGGTATGTGTAATAGGAATTTTTGTTGTCATTAAAGTTTTTAGCGACAGTACGAAAATGATCCTCTGTTTTCACTTGAATCTTCGTTTCATGAAGATTCCCTCTTGTTAGGGGGACTATAAAAAAGTTATCGTTCCCAATAAGCTTAGTTAATAATGTCACTAGAGCATTCGAACTGCGTTCACGCAAGTAAATTGGGGGTGGTTTTAAGTTTTTAGGTGGTGGAGTAGGATTTTTGTCGCTTGTATCGCCAAGCTCACCTAATACAGAAAATCGATTGCCAGACAAAACATTTGTTATTGTTTCTGTTTTGTTGGTTTTATTTTTTATGGAATTGCCTAAGCCATGTTTTTGTGGGCTAAGCTTTCTTTTTGAATTCATGGTCATGTAACGATCAATGCCAGTTTGAACTTTTTTGTTTGCTTCTGTGGTTGTTGTTTTTGGAATAGCACCATTTTTAGCATTTGTTTGTATTGTTGTAGAATTGTTTACATTTGCAGCATTGGTAACATGTTGCAAACTCTATAAATAATGTTGCTATCAGAAGACAGAGGCATATTGAGATTAGGCGATGAGCATTGATTGCTCCATGAATTTTCGGAATTTGTTTGCGTTTGCGCAGAAGGTGAGGAATTTTGCGTAAATGTTAAATTATTTAAATTAGACAAAGCAATCGCTGTGAGTGAGAAATTTTTTATTGCAGATGTGCTAGTGTTATTTTGCTTTCATGGGAGAGCGTGCTGGAGTCGCAGTACTTACTGTGCTTATAAAACCGGTTTGGTTTGTTTTGTGAGCCGGTGGGGGCGAGCGTTGAACACTGATTGGCTCTTGTAAATTTATAAGCATTATTTGTACTCAACTTTTGTAACAAAATGTACTTCGTACGAGTTGAAAAATTTTTTGTAGTATACTTATAGACCTCAATTATTTATTCAAGTAGGTACAGTACGACTAGAGAAATCTTTGGTAATGAGAAAAAACAGCAACAAAGTTGGCAGATGTCTCAGATTTTGTTTGTTGTTGTTTTACTCACTTAATAATGCGCCAAAAACAACATCTACAGCAAAAGCAATCCAATTCAACCCAATTAGAGGAAAATCAGTTTGAAACTTTGCTGAACTTGATGTTTTTCAGATGCAAGATTTAATACAGTTTCAGATGGTATACTTGCCGAATTTTAGAACTTTGTGTTGCTTGAAAGAATTAAAACTTTATAAAGTTTACACGCACTTGTCACTTTTTTCAACTTTTAGGTAACCGAAAACAGAATTAAAATATCTTAAATGGTTCAGAAGTAATGATTTTTGCAACGAGAAATGCCAGATGTAGCCACTGTGCAGCGGCTGATATCAGAGACCTTTAAGCGGCTGCTATCATCGAAATTCGTCACAGTGCGAGCCAGACCAGAAAGCGTTTGTACTAACGCTACGGTCTCTACCAAACACCCATACGCAAAGCGTTTGCACTAACAGTCCGCAGAGCAGGCAACCACACCTCGCTACGGTGTTCACCAGACACAGAGCACCACCTATCTTGACCTACACATTATTGATGTGGAAAAATTTAAAAAAAAGATATGTATCTGGAGGTCTAGACTAACAAAAAACTGCACCTGAGGGGGGTTTTCTAACTTGTTTTAGAAAAAATTTTTTCTTTGGTCACCCTAGTGTTTTACAGAAAACACAAACTTTTAGCTGATTGTATGAGCTTTCTGAGAGTGTATTTGGTTTAGAGGGTTTAAAAGAATTTCGCAAAGTTCAGAACCTTTAAAATTGATATTTTATACTTTTTCCCCAATTTTTTACTTTTGCGGCCAGGAGGTACATAAGGACTGTACCAAAAAGTAACTTCACACTTTTATTTGCTTGTAACTTAGCTGTTTTTAGTAATTTTTTCTATTAACTTTTTTATAAAACGAAATTATAGGTTTTAATTCTCTTGGCTTAAGTGGAATTTTATGTTTGATTCCCTTTATTTAATTCCGCACACCTAATTTTTGAACGACACTGCTTGACCTATGCCAGTTTTTATCAAATTCTTTGATGTAGTCAGCAACTTGATCACCTATCTTCGAGTTTCGCTTTACAATGGCCCAATACTTTTCTATTGCGCGAAAATCGGGAGGTTTTAATGGGTATCCTTCTTTCGGAACAAAATTTATGTTATTCTCTTGTAACAGCTTTATAGTGGACCAGCCGTAGTGTGCTGTGGAAAATTCAAGCCAAAATATTGTTGATGCGTTGTGTTTCTTATAAAACGGTATTTCGGACAGTCTTTTCTGTGAAATTCGACGTATATCGTAACTTTTTCGAAAGATTAGGCTCGTTTATGAAAGCAAGACCAAACAGATTGCCAGAAAGGGACATTGTCGCGAAATTTTTTTATTACAACTGTCGATATTGACAGATGACTAGCTTTCTCTTTTGAGTAGAATTGGAGATCTCTCAATGTTCTTGAGCCCATTTTTACATAGATTTTATCATCCATTATAACTCATTCAGTACTTTCTTGAAGTAAATGGTCACACAATCTTCGAAGCCTTGATTTACCAACTTAAACTTCCGTCTCATTTATTTTGGGTACTTTTTATTTCTGTGGCAATAAGCGATAACAGCTCAAGCCGATTTAAGACAAATGGGTTTGAGTTCAATTTTCCATTAGTTCTGGGTAAAATTAATTTTAAATTTTTTGGCCATTATTAAGACCCAAATAAGCACTAAGTAAACGCATACAAATAAAAGTGTAATTTTAACCAGAACTAATGGAAAATTGAGCTCAAACACATTTTTCTTAAGTTGACTTAAGCTGTTATCGCTTATTGCCACAGATTTGTTGCTTTTTTTAAGGCTGTGGCTATGCTTCACTTGTTGCATCATTGATACTGGTTCCATTCTGTTTTGCCAAATCCCGTGCATTTGTTTTTGTCTATCAAAGTCACTACCTTCTTTTCTCGTTTTGGGTCACTTGCACCTCGTTTTCTCCACTTTTTTTTTAAGCTTTGGAGAGAATAGGTACTCCCGTACTTGATAGTAATATTTTTGTACTATTGACACTGAATTTGTAGCGTCTCGCCAATTTTCTGGACGAAATTTCTTTTTCAGTACAGTTATTGTGCACAATTTTCTTGTGCATGTCATATTTGATACGGGACAGCGCGACATTTACTATAAGAATACCAAATATTGAATAAGGAATTAAAGCACAAATGATCATGCTTTCTAACTGTGTCTTTATTTTTTCAAATAAATTCCTACTCTGGGAGAAAAATGTATTTCAAAGTGTGCAGTTACTTTTCGGTGCAGTTCTTACCTTCGAAAAACATGTTGAGCCTATGGACTTTTCAGAAATAGAGTTACTACAAAGATAAACTAAAAAAAAAAACAGTAATTATCAATTTAATTGTTTGTCTTTGCAGTGATGAAATTGATAGCGCTAGTACTAATACGCCGCTAAGTTCACCGCCATCTGTTAGTGCCATGGCTGGGCAATCCAGTCAAATGTTTGGCAATGATTTTTCAACGGATCTAAAAACTTTTGAACAGACATTGAAATCAACCACATCACCAGCAACTTCAACAATACCATGCGCAGGTCAAGGAACAGTAGCAGCTGCTGCTGCACCTGTTGCTCCAGCGCGAAAAATATATACGCGTGAATCTGTGATGCATGAAAATGCTGCTTCCGGCAACGACAACAACAGCATAAATGGTAGTGCAACAAACAGTGCACGTCGGTAAGAGTGAAGGCGCCAGGTGGCTATTCCTCGGGAAAGTTATCGACAACGAACCCCGAACCATATCTGAACATTTCTTGATACACATTCGCATTAAGTGATAACGAATAAATTTTGATTTTGCCATGTTTTCTCATTTTTCAGTAGACGTTCCAGACCCAAGTATTCCGACAGCGACACAGCTGTTCATCGACTGCTATTTGGTGGCAGTTGCAGTAGCAGCAGCAGTGATCCTAGCGGACCGATGGCCAGTGGTCATTCCATTACCAACGAGCAACAACAATTGCAGAAGCAAAAACAAATATCTAGTGAATTATCAGTACCCTCAACAGCTGTTTTAACGTCTCGACGCCAGTCTTCACCATATATACTGGATAAGGCAGCTGGTGTTGTTACTGCTAGCCTTCATATACCAGTTCAAATGCAGGGTTCTGCTGTAGCGTCCGCTTATGACGACTTGGATGATGTGTTCTATTCACATGGTGGAAGTGGAACAGGAATTGAAAATCCGCAAATGGATCTCTCTGATATCCCATACATAGAAGACGCATACGGAAGTCTCGATTTGGAGAACTTTAGTGAAGGTTAATAAATACTCAAAATGGTTATGTGGGTGTGGCAACATCATATAAATGAAAATTTGAAATCCAATATGAAAATGCTTCTTAAGCCAAGAATGACTTAATGACTTGAATGTGGGAAAGAACGTCTTGTACACAATTTCCAGTAGAAACCTAGGGTTCTTAAGAAAAAATTATATAAATTGTTTTACTTTTAGGAAAAATCGTCCAAAAACTGCATCGAATAATCATTTAAAAGCATACAATATGTGTATTAGAGGGGTTCAATTTGTTTCAAACCAAATTTTTTCATTTGATTTCAGTCAGTTTCGGATTCTACGTTAAGTTCTAAGTTAAAAACTCCTTGGGACCATATATCTGATGTAGGCGTTTGAAGTTTTGAGTTTTTTTTTTTACTTAAAAATTTTTTTATAGTACATAAAAGGACCTATCTAGCGAGGATCTATTCATCCAGATACGGCTAATCATTTCAAAGTTATGACCTTTTAAATGAAGACAGACAAAAACTTCATACAAAGTAAGTATATTAGAAATCACATCTTCCCACAGTGCGGCAAAATCCAAATATCCTGGCCAAAAGTTCAAAAATAAACTTTAATTCCGGAAAGTTTTGGTTAGATATTTTGAAAAAAAAAAATTGTCCATGATATCAGTAACAGAGACAATAATATGGTTTAGACTTTTACTTTATAGCGAACAAACGTCAAAACATAGAAAATTTTTTGATATCGGAAATTATTATTAAAGTTGTGCCAAATGAAAATCGCTGGACAAGTTTTATTTACAATTTTAAATAATATATCGGCTACAAATCTTTAACTCTGTTCTTTTCTGAATATTTTGGTGTATCCCTTACATTCATTAATGGAAAAAATAACGGTAAAAGTGGCATATTTCTAACGAACCAAAAATTTCTTTTAAGTACGTAGGACGCTAGAGTGCCAAAGAAAGTTCCAGTTAGTTCCAGCAATTTTTTAGCATGATTTCATAGATTGAAGTATTGTTTACCTTCTCTTCAATTTGCAGTCCCCACTCTTGCCCACTACTCAAATTACACTTAATAATTCATACCTGCTCCAGTAAAAAGAAAGAATTGTTTGGAAATAAATTTTTTTTTTTTAATAAAAATTTATTGGTGTACATGAGAAAGAAGACTAATTTTATGTCGAATCTGAGTCACTGCTCTCGGTTTCACTCCTCTCGGCTTCAATCTCTTCATAATTTTTATTGCCTAAATCAAGGATTGGGCTTTTCAAAAGATTTACAACATTTTGAGAAATGCTGGATCGGTTTTTTTCTGATTTTTTCTGAACGAGGAGATTATCGAATCCGAGGATACCAACATCATATGAAGTATATCTTCATTTGTTTTTTCTTTTGATATTTTCCTTGATCGATTTTTTCTGTAATTTCGGAAATCTTTATTTCGGGCTTCTTGAGTAGATATAATTGGTAGGAATCACCATTTATAGGTATGCAGTTTTTACAATACGGCAAAGAGCTCGGCATGAAGAAGTAGTGGTGGCGTATTAGTTTTTGGACTAGAGCCATTTTCTTTGAAAATGCTCTTCTATTAAATTTAAAAAATTTCTGATTAAAAATGTTTAAGTTTTGATTTTAGGTTGCATTGAAGGTGGTTGAACTTGGGTTTTGGCCATGCCCATTTTTTACAATCATGATAAATTGGTTATATACTATTATTTTACTAAATTAAAACAATTTCTGATGAAAAATTAAAGAGTTATGATTAAAATTCATTTTATGTCATATGAGAGGTGGGCGTATTTGATTTTTGATCACGCCTATTTTTTTCGAATATCATTAGTTAGTTGTATACTCTAGTCTTACTAAATTTAAACAATTTCTGATGGAAAATCTAAGAGTTATGATAAAAATCCCTTTTAGGACATATTGGTGGTGGGCGTTTTTAATCTTTGGCCACGCCTTTTTTTTGCGGATATCATTTATTAGTCGTATACTCCCATTTCACTAAATTTAAACAATTTCTGAATAAAAATGGTAGAATTATGGTCAAAATTTATTTTTATGTCATATGGGAGGTGGAGCTTAGAAATATTTAAGAACCATGCCTGCCTAGTTTGAAAACTCTACGGCTATTCTTTCGACTTTTGGCCGGGATTTTTGGCTTTTGCCGCAATGCGCTTCCTAGAAAAACAAAACCCTTACTTTTGAACTTTGACCCGTTATAGCGCCGCTTAACGACCCAACTTCGAAAAATCCTTTGGCAGTTTTTTTCTACTAATGTATGGTAATCTAAAGTGCTACACTAGGACTCATTCAAATAAAAAAAATTCTTTTATTGAAGTTTGTTTAAATATCACTATGCAACAGCCAAATCTCCCAGTGAATGCCACTATCCATTTCATATGTAAAATGGGCTGCTGATTCCGAAAATCGCCTTATTTTTTTTTTTTTTTGTTTTCGTGTCGTGTTTTCGAGATATCGGTTATTTTCGGTTTTCGGACCAAAAAAAAAAAAGATAGTTCCATTTAAATACAAATATCTCAAGAACAAATGTTTGTATTCAAACGTATTATATCACATATTAAAGGTAATTAAATTACCTACCAATGACATTCACATCACTTTTTGGTTGGTTTGTTAGTTTCGGTGAAATAAATTGATTTCTAAAAAAAAACATATTTTGTTTTTGAAAAAATTAACAAAAAATCAAAATCAACTGCAGATTTATACAAGAAGAAATAACTTTTTTATAATTTTTTTTTTTTTGTATCATAGACTATATATTTGTGAAAAAAATAAGATACCACCTAAAAAAAATCGATGGAAAAATGCAAAAGTTGTATGCAATTCATTGAAAAGTTACCAAAATGCGTTTTTCCTTATTTTTTTCGTTTTTTGTAATAAACTGTTCGATAATTAAAACTTTTTGTAAAACATATGAGAAAATCCAAAAAATTCTTAAAGTAGGCGTTAAAAAAAATACCCGTGTCTCGTCGTTTTTCTCCAGCACGTCAGATTTTTTTTTAATAGATTTTTGAAGTTTTTTAATCCACTGTACATGAAAAATACAAAAATAGCGCATTCTTGTGTTAAATCGATGAATTTAACTATATGATCCTTGCATTTGAGGTGTATTATGTGTTCAGTAAACTTATGCAGGATATTACGAGGAATATTTTTGTAGAAAATTTTAACCCCCTAAGACCCTTACAAGTGGGTCATTCTGACCCCCTCACATTTAGGTCAAAATGACCCACATGTGGGGGTTTTAAAGGGTTAAAATTGTCTACAAAAATATTCCTCGTAATATCCTGCATAAGTTTACTGAACACATAATACACCTCAAATGTAAGGATCATATAGTTAAATTCATCGATTTAACACAAGAATGCACTATTTTTGTATTTTTCTTCTTGTATAAATCTGCAGTTGATTTTGATTTTTTGTTAATTTTTTCGAAAAAAAAAAAAATGTTTTTTTTAGAAATCAATTTATTTCGCCGAAACTAACAAACCAACCAAAAAGTGATGTGAATATCATTTGTAGGTAATTTAATTATGAGATATAATACGTTTGAATACAAACGTAGGTTCTTGAGATATTTGTATTTAAATGGAACTATCTTTTTTTTTTGGTCCGAAAACCGAAAATGACCGATATCTCGAAAACAACACGAAATAAAAATCAGCAGCCCATTTTACATATAAAATGAATAATGGCATTCCCTGGGGAAAAAATTTTTACTCATTTGTTGCATAGTGTATTTTTTCACCCAACAGTTCTCATCTGCTTTCATTCAAAATGTCATAACTTTGAAATGGCTAGCCGTATCTTGAAGAACAGATCTGCATTGGAAAGACCTTTTTATGCGCTATAAAAAAAAAATGATGAAGTGATGATCAAAATAAGTCAGGTCTTGAAAAATTACTTAGATCAGGACCAAGACGCAACGGAAATTATACTTACTTAATTTCCTTCAGAAATTTCATATAGTATTTCTAAGATTGTCAACTTCAACTTAAGACCTAGACAAAAACCAAGGCCAATACCAAGACTAAGATTGACGGGGTCTTGGTTTGCTCAGCTCTAATCACTATGGTTACCCCACTTATTGCTTATCCTATTTACTTCAAAAAATTTGTGCCTATGACTAAATATGTTTGCGGGTGATATAAGTATCTCTAAAAAATAGCATAGTTGTTTTGAGGACAATATTTTCTTAACGTTTTAAACTTGTTTATTTATCTAATTTTTAGGTTTTCCAATCACTGGCTCGTTAAGTTTCGGCGGTGCACCATCTAACTATAACAACAACAATAACAAAAACAATACCAAATCGACAATACATGGTAAGACTACGACAACAACAGAAGCATTATCACTGAAGGATAATGCAGCAGGAGGAGAAGTTTTGCCTTCAAAACTGAAAACATTCCGCATGAAGCCGACACTTGCTGGCGTTACAACAGCAGCAGCAGCAACGATTAAAACTGCAACAAAAGCTGCTGCAAGCAGTACGATTAGTAAAAATAACGGTAGCGGTAGTAAAAACGCTACAACAACAGTTTCAACATTAGAACCAAAACTACCAACCAGCATTTCCAATATCGGCGGTGCAATTTTACGTTCAAAAACTGCTGATTTTGAACGTTTGTCTCTGACAGCAGCTGCCAGCGGCGGTAGTGGCAACAACAACAACAACAGCAGCAGTTCAGCAACAACACTGCCGCAGCAACTAGCTGGCGCAAATACAACAAATGACCGACAACGCAACACATCAAATCAAACGCAGACACAGCCCCTTTACAAAAGGCAAGCGATAATATCAAGCGCCAAACGTACAACAACAGCAACGCATAAATGACCAAATTATTAATAACGAAGGTCTTGCGCAGCGCAGCAAAATCATTTCAGTTAAGACTCGTTGGAAAGACCATTTATAAAAACAACGATTTTTTCATTTAGCGAATTCTGTGGAAAGATCAAACAACGGTCAACTCCTTTTCTTGAAAATTAATATTTAAAACGTTCTTTGAACCAGTTCCCCGAAATTTTTATGTTACATAGCAAAAAGACGCAAGCGTTATTGCGTCATTTAAGAAAGAGAGTGATATTTATTTGTATACTAGTGTTTAAAATAAGGATTTTTCTTGATTCACGAAAATATTTTTCAGATTAAAAAGATTACTCATTTCATGAATTATTTCATTTTATAAAAAAATGCATTTGTTTTGATATTTCATAATTCAAAAATACTATTGCTTTCTTCTTCCGCATCATCATACTCATTCTCGTCATCGTCTGCATACCCATTTCTGTGGACTTTGGATAAAACAAACTTTCGAGTGGCAACTTTTCAGGAGAGCCTAAAAACTGATTCACTACTTTTCAATAATGTGGCTCAATTTCGTTGATGCAGCGTTGAATCTCCTCTTTCTATACATTTTTACTAATGTTAAAGTGTCAGCTGTCAAATTATTTTTTTTTTTTTTGGTTCATAACACTTCACCGCACGAATGGCGCTAAGTTAAAATCTTGCGTGGGACACCCTTATATCTCTGGAACAAAAAATCATAGAAAATCATAGATGGCGATTATACCAATAGAAGGGTATTTAAATTTAATATTTAATACTAAAATTCTGGAGAATTGTCTTATCTCGACTAAGGTTGTTTTGTCAAAAGTCTACAGATTTTTTGCTTCACTAAACAGTTGTTTGAATCAGGTTTGGTGTCTAGATGGGATATAAGTAGTTGTAATATCACGAATATGTCGCATTTTTCTATGTACCTGTGCTCATATGTAGAAGAGAATCATTAGCTCTCGCCTCTAAGGAGAAAGAAAGGAATAAAGAAATAAAGTATAATTCCGACGAGCTGTGCAAATATCAAATTTATATATCAATATGCAATATGTGATTGACAACACTATTTTACAAATGATTAAAAAATTTTTTCCCATTGAATGCCATTGTTCATTTTATATGTAAAATCGGCTGCTGATTCCGAAAATCGCAGTATTTTAAACACAAATATTGATTCCTGAGATATTTGTATTTAAATGAAACTATCTTTTTTTTTTGGTCCAAAAACCGAAAATGAACAATATCTCGAAAACGACGTGAAAGAAGAAAAAAATAATGCGATTTTCGGAATCAGCAGCCGGTTTTACATATAAAATGAATAATGGCATTCAATGGGAATTTTGGCTGTAAACTAGTGTAATTTATAATTGAAATATGAACGCGGCTCTGCAATTTCAAAGGGAATGCTGGCAACCCTATGCTTCAAGCACACCATGAACAACTTTGCCGCTGCAGTCGGGTTCCATTCTGAGGGAACCAGCACATTCATGCGAATATACATATGTATATTTATTTTCCGTTTCAATGGTAATTTTCGATCGATTTGTTTTCAATGTATTATTATCGCTGATACATCATTCTACATCCACTGAAATTGGACTGACTTAATTTTTTTGAAACGGACACACTAAAAACTGACTTGTTAAACTGAAACTTTTTTTGATGGTTTTTTGAAGAGTTTTTTATCTAAATTATTGCCTTATACTTTTTTTTTTAAAATTTAAATTTTTTTAAAAGTTATTAGCATGTGAATTTATATGTATGTATGTCTTTTTTCAAATTGCGATTTCTCCATAAATATTGAGCGAAAATTTATGAAACTTTTGTGGTGGGACTAAAAATAATTCAAAATTTAGATGAAATAATCTTTTCATAAAAATATTTAAAATTTCTTATAAATAATGCACTTTTTAATAAACAAATAGATATTTAAGCTATACCTATAGCAAAATAAAAAGAAAATTTTTATACAGAAATGTGCACAATATTTCTGTGAAAAAAAATTGGAGGTACTCATCATTAACAAAAAAGTAACGCGTACTTAAATGACTCTACATAGGTGCCTTGCCTATGTTATTTTCGCATTTCACCGCTGCATGCCGTTTCAAAACAACAAATCATAATTTATGCAGAAATTGAGAATGCACGTAAGAACGCGCAGCGAGCGTAAATGTGTGAATCGCATAGGCAAGGCACCTATGTAGAGTCATTTAAGTACGCGTAACTTTTTTGTTAATGATGAGTACCTCCAATTTTTTTTCACAGAAATATTGTGCAGATTTCAGAGCACATTTCTGTATAAAAGTTTTGTTTTTATTTTGCTATAGGTATAGCTTAAATATCTATTTGTTTATTAAAATGTGCATTATTTATAAGAAATTTTAAAAATTTTTATAAAAAGTTTATTTCATTTAAATTTTGAATTATTTCTAGTCCTACTACAAAAGTTTCATTAATTTTCGCTCAATGTTTTCTGAGAAATTGTAATTTGAAAAAAGACTTACATAAAAATTCACATGCTTATAACTTTTTAAAAAATTAAAATTTTTTTAAAAAAAGTATAAGGCAATATTTTTGATCAAAACCCCTTCAAAAACCCACCAAAAAAAGTTTCAGTTTAGCAAGTTAGTTTTTAGTGTGTCCGTTTCAAAAAATTTAAGTCACTACAACTAGCAATTCTCGCCAATACAATGATTACTTCTTTGTACGATTCACGATTTGCTTGTTTTCGACAAATGTGCAATGGCTTCATTAAGACTCTTGACTTCCACAATATCCGTATTATTCCATATGCTTTGAAATTGACCAATTCCAAAACTAGTGTTAGCATTGAATGAATTTGTTGGCGGTTCTTTTCGAATTTGATAAATGAATAAAATTTTTACAAAAGTTCGTCATCGTTTTGGAATGGTTCTTCTAAAGGATTTACATAGTGGTGTCAATCGTATGTCTGATGGAGCAGACGTCTTTTGTGCGTGCTCGTGAAGTAGATTATTGTTGTCAGTGTTTTTAATGGTAAAAGTTTAGCTTTCATGTGCGTTTGGAGTGCTGGCGTTTGGTGAAGGTGCTGTTAAAAAATCGTGGAAATCTGTGGAAAACTGCGATTTATCGTAGATTTAATTTCCGCTATTTTCACATTTTTTCTGTGAGTAAATAGCCTATTGTATTGTTGTTGTGACTGCCACATGTTAATTGCATGGCAGTTTGAAGGTTGCGAGATTAAGTGGTTTGATAGTTGTGTCACTAGTAGAAGTTCCACAACTATTCCTTAGTTTTTCTAAAGAATTGTGGCTTTTTTTTTAATGGCAAAAGCAAGTGTGATAAAAGCACTTCTTTTGTAACGAGTTACTTTTTATCCCAATTCCTACACAAATCTTGCAACGCTGACAGAGTGTATAAATATCTATAATCGAAATGGAGTTCGATCGAGCATGCCCATCGAAAAAATAACCAGTAACAAATAGTGCGAGATCCGGCGGTAAAAAAACGTATGGATCGAGTTTTTAGTTAAAATCTAATTTTTACATATATATATGAACGGAGGAATATATTTTTGACGGGTTGCCTATCAAAATGTGGCCGCTAGTGTTTTCAAATTGCGAAAACTTATGAATCGTGAGTCGCTCGGGAAATAGTGCCCAAATCTTTTATATGCTCTACAAGTAATTTTCATAATAAGTAAAAAAAAAATGTACCGTTTAAGAATTATTTATTAAAAACAGATTTTTTTACGCAATAAACAATAAACGGAAAAATATCATTTCAATAAATAACTCTTAAATGGTAAATTTTTTTTTGCATATAATTAAAATTACTTGCAGAGCATATGACTCTGCATAAAAAAGATTTTGGCACTTTTCCCCGTGCGACTCACGGTTCATAAGTTATCGCAATTTGAAAATACTAGCGGCCACATTTTGGTTGGCAACCCGGCCAAAATATATTCCCCCATTCATAAATATATGCAAAAATTAGATTTTAACTAAAAACTCTCCTAAAAAAACTCCCTAAAAATTCTCAACTTCGAGGAAAAATAAAAACCAAAATATACAAAAGAAACATTACCTATTTGCAGACTATTTGCATTTCATTTCCTCCTACGTAGCAGTTGTTGTCTTTAGTTATTTGTTTTTCATGTTGTTGGTATATTTTGCTTGTACTTTAGTGATCGGCATTCTGTAGCACAATTGTGCACTCAAAAATCTACCTAGCTTTCTCTATCCTTTTCTTTCTTCTATGTATGGGCGACTTCCTAAACGTATGTACACAATGTTCACAAACAGTTTTGTGACAGCATCTAAACTGCAACAGCATACAACATTGAACGACATTCTCAAAATATGCGTTGCTGTATTTTTGCAGAAGGGAACACTTTATTTACAAAGTTTGACATTTCACTATTCGAATATAAAAATGTTGCAAAAAAAATAATTGATCTATTAGTGAACTGTTTCAATGATATCAGTGGAAATTATTTTAAATATTTTTATAAATTGACCAAAAAA
This sequence comes from Calliopum simillimum, assembly GCA_951812925.1. NCBI lineage: Eukaryota > Metazoa > Arthropoda > Insecta > Diptera > Lauxaniidae > Calliopum > Calliopum simillimum. Next base: position 11,218,445 of record OX638373.1, on the reverse strand, counting down.
AAAAAAGGAATATCAACTTCCCATATTTTACTCAAGACTCCCATAGAATTGTCTGCTTTTTGGGTTTTGCATCGGGTTCTGCTCTATTTTAAAGCTTTGTTTTCAAAAACTTCCATTTTTGGTAGTATCAAAACAAATTTTGTTTTAAAGCATCAACAACAAAGTTGATGCGATAGTTGCCAATTAAATGCTTTGTCAACATTTTGTAGCTCAGCTTTGCAACTAACGTTTAGGAAGTCGCCCTATCTTCTCTCAAACATAAATTCTCACTCATTAATTTGCATATTTGTGTACGGTTTTCTTCTAAGAATAAGTTTGTATATTAATTTGCGGTTGCTTTCTTTGTTTATTGATACAAATTCTTTTGAAGCAAAAAAAAAAAAAAAAAATCGTTTAACCGACTTGCAGGAAATTGAATAGGGTCAGAATTGATAATTAAAATATCATTTTTACACCCTACACATAGGTTACATTCACTTTGTCCATCCGTTTGAGACGCAAAGAATGAGGCGTGGTAGGTTTAGAAAATTATATATCTGTGGACTTTCGACAAAACAACCTAACTCGAAATTGGCAACTTTTCAGGAGAGCCCAAAAACTGATTAACTACTTTTTAATAATGTGGCTCAATTTCGTTGATGCAGCGTTGAATCACCTCTTTCCATACATTATTACTAATGTTAAAGTGTCAGCTGTCACACGAATGGCGCCAAGTTCAAATCTTGAGTGAACTATGGGACACCCTTATATCTCTTGAACAAGAAATCACAGAGACACACAGTGCTGTCACTCCATACAACGGATCGGCATTTCCACAGTTTTGGTTCGATTTACCATACTGATACATTTTTTTACTCTGTTTTCAAAAATGCAATTAATTTTCAAATGCAATGAATAGAAAAAAAGATTTTCAAATAAATAAAACCACGAAAGTTAACTGGAAAAAATGTTTGTGCATGCTTTTAGGCTTTAAAAAACCATATTAAAATTTTAATAGTTCAAAGTGTTTTTGACATATAAAAGTATGCTGTAAAAAAATCAAATTGAAAAAAATTCAATAGCATTTGAAAAAAATTTTTTGGTGTAAATTTTATAAAATCATTGATTTTTACGTAAATACGGGATATTCAGATAAATATTTAAAGTAAACGGGGAAAAACGGAATTGTGAATTTTTTCCTATCTTAAAATATGGAATCTGTACAATCTGTACGTTTTTGAACAATGCCCGCAAGTCCCGTCTTTTTTTTTCTGCTCCAAAGAAAATTAGCATTTACCGGTTTTTAATATTAGAAATTTTTTTTTATATCTTTTAAAATAACTTTAATTTGGCTAAAAAAAAATTGCATACAAAAAATATTAAATATAAACGGATATGTAGGCTTTTGTCTGCATTTTATTTTATAACAATTGCTTTTGAGGTTTAGGAGCAGCAATTATTTTTAAAAAGTTCTGCGATTAGCAAATTTTCTTAAATGTTTTTTTTTCGAAAAAAAGTTCGACTTTAACAAGCTGTAACACTTACAAATCACACTAGTTTTCAATAATTTTCAGGGGATTTCTTAATTGGACTATTTGCTGTAGAATGGCATAAAAAAAATTTTAAATTTGAACAAAAATTTTTTACGCAAATGCCTTCTATCGCAGCACTGTGATATGGCGATTATACCGATAGAAGCGTATTTAAATTTTATATTTTGGACTAAAATCCTTGAGTATCGTCTTATTTCGACTTAGGTTGTTTTGTCAAAAGTCCACAGATATGTATGCACTTGATCAGCGTCAAATTTTGTTTCGAAATAGCCGGAAAAACTTAGATCAATAAATGTGAGTCGGGGAATTGAAAGTCAGTGAAATCGGTTAAAGGACACACCTGAAGAAGAGGGTGTGAAAAGTGGTTTGAAAACATAGTTTGAAATAATATGCATATTGGCAGAATTAGACGGAACTTTTATTGTGTGCGGTGTAGAGAATATAACATTTCGCTCTATTCTTCATTTTTTGTTTGCTGCTGCGAACATGTTTTTTTTTCGGACTCTATGAACTGTTTTTTGTTTTATTTTATACTGTTGTTGGAACGATGGTTTTGTTAATTTGCAACTATGTTGCCAAATTTCGAAAAGTACAAAGAAATAAATTTATAAAATTTTGTTTCATACCCATATAACGAAAATGGTCTACGTGATATATTCTTTATTTCAAGATATATAAAGGTTTGTACTTGAGTAAATTAAAATATATACATATGACCATTATAAAACATTTAGTTGTTGCATGAAGTGCTGAATTCTACTTTGCATAAATTGTTATATTTAAAATAAGTTTAACTTCGCAGATTATAAGTACTTTATTTTAGTGATAAAAGAAAGATATTTACACAGCAAATAGTTTGGGTGTAAAATTCAAACCAAATTGGAATGAATACAGATCCATACCAAACTTGGTATAAAATCTATGCTTGAATTTGGTATACAAACCGTTTATGCTTGTTCGTATAAAATGTATACACATGAAGTATTAACACAATTTAAACTATTTCGGTTTAAATTTTATAGTATCACTGTATAAAAATCTTTTATACTTTTATGTATAAAATTTATATAAAAGTTCATATGAAAGTATTTTAAACCATTTTATATAAGATTCATATTATGCCCATACAAACTAGAGCTGCGACATCGACTGGAAAACATCGATTTTTTGAACATCGATGTTTTCTGAACTAACCATCGATGTTAAGGAAACATTGGCAAAAAAAGATCGATGCTTGGCAACATCGATTACTTTTTTAGTTCGTTGAAAACTGTGACGAAACGAATCAAATATGTCTCAAATTTTTTTAAAACATTGTACAGTAAAATTAAATACATACCTTTATAAATGGAAAAATTGATACGTTCTTGAAGTATTGCATATTTCTGTATTAAAAATGGTTTATGTTGACTATATGAAAATTATACTAATTTCATAAAATTAGTATTTCTGTATTAATTTAAATATTCCACTTCAATTTCAAATTATAACGGCCATAACTTTTTGAATGTATTTGCTTAAAATTAACAAAAAAAAAAAGTTCAAATTGAGAATTTTATGGCTAAAAGCATTAACTATGTCTTTGAAATCCGATCTGTCAAGAAACAAGAAAGTTATAGCGGTTTTGTATATCGAATTTTTTTCGCAAATCGAAAAAAAGACGGTAAATTTTTGGATAAGAAAAATGTTTGATCCTTTCGGGACTACTCCTGTACCCCTGAAAAGTTTGTAATTATTTTTGCTGATTCGTGCTTACTGATAAAAAATTTCTATTCAAATTTGTTTTCAAATATAAATGTTTTCACATAGTTCCAAGTGTGAAAAAAATTATGGGACACATATGTCCCATATGCACAATTTTCCGGCGCCATTTTAAATTTTTCTGTTTTCCAACATCATATTCATATTCATTTACCTCGAAACCAACTCAGTAACCTTATTTTCCATTTTTAAGTACACATTTGTAGGTTTTTGAGGGCTTCATTAGGTACTAACAGAAAAGAAGTTGAAACCGTATAATTCAATTAAAAACAAAACGTGTTCGATCAAAATTTGGTCATGTTCAACAAAATTAGATATGTTTACCTAGTTTGGCTGAACTATTTTTTTTTTTTTTTCAAATAATTGGTTGAAAATTCACCATGCATGGTTTCTGTATAGTTTCTTTCTTTAATTTACTTCGAATAAATCATTTTTGTCAGTATTTTATGAAAAAAAAAAATTCTAGGAAAAAAAAAAATTCCATAATTTTCACTTTTAAGGACCAACGCAACACGGTCAATCAAAAAGTGCTTGACTATTGTAAGGACGTGGAAGACTGTTGCATTTGCTACAAAGACGTTCCACATCGTTCATTTAATGGGATTCGAGATGAAATCTACTGAAAATTAGTTAAAAAAAACACATGTTTTTGGATTTTGAATGACCCTGTAAGTCCTGCGAATATAAAGCTTAATTTTTCTGATACATTTGAAAATCTATATCTATTTTCTATCCACGAAGACCCATCTGGCTCGAATCGCTAAGATAATGAAATCGTATAGGTTTCCAGTTGTGTAGGGAAAAATACAAAAATAATTTTCTGTGTTCAATGCAACCCAATACTACTTTCATAAATATGCTACTCGTATATAACTACTTTATCTAATGCAACCATCATCCGATTATGAAATTAGACAATTTTTTTAAAGTATGTAGTACTGAATTATTGACATCCTTTTCAGTTTAACTTTAAATAGATACATACATATATTATATCGTCCCTATACAAGTGAAAAGTACAAAGTCAGTTTTTCAAATTTTGTTATATTTGATGTTCAAAAAATTAAATTTTGTTTTTTTGTAAGGAAATCGGATAAGGCTTAATAGGTATTACCAAACTATCTAATACCTAATAACTCAACTCAAAACTCGGGAAAACTGACTTAGTACTTTTCGCTTGTATAGGGACGATATACGAGTACATATATTTTTCCATAAAAACAGTTCTTCTATGTTTTCTTCTATTTTATGAAATAACTCCTAAACGAAAAATTGAATGTGCTCATATGTGACTTATCATTTAAAGATACAATTCCCTATAAGCAGGTGGTTTTGTTTTTTTGGTGTAACTCACCATTCATGAGTTATGCCAATTCAGAAATCAACAAATTTGTATGAAAATTCATAAGCCGCATGTATACGCTACCAACTTTGCCAGTTTTCTAGTTTAGATATCTCCTCAGCTATAACTCGAACGAAAACAATTTTGATAGGAAATTTTATGAGCTCCAATACAGTCTACCAATATTTTTCTCCTAAAGTAACCGTTAGAAAGATATTTGCAATAAACTGATGTGAGGTGCCAATTTTTTCCATTTTTAATAGCGAACAATTTTTCATTACCATTAAAAGAATTTTGAATGCGCATTGGTTAAACAAAATTTGTGAAAACATCGAATAAAAACATCGACGCAAAAATTTGATTTTGCAAAAAAAATCGAACTCCAAACATTGATGTTAAAAACAGTCGATGTTTTTGCAAAACATCGATGTCGCTGTCGCAGCTCTAATATAAACCAATATACTTAAGCACAATAAATTCCATAATAAAAAAATATCATTCAACTTTCAACAATTACATATATTATTTTTAAGAGAAACAAATTTCGTAACTTTAAATATTTTCAATTACAGTCGACGTCCAGTAATATGAATGCTCCGTGTTAAGAATATCCAATAATACGAATGCAATATTTCTTACACTTGTGATTCTATAATCACACCTCTCCCCACGTGTTTTAAATAAAAAGTGCTTGCACCCAAAATGTTTATTTAAGAAAATGTGTAGAATGACTCTAAGATGAAACATATATAGCCCTTTTTTCAAACTGAACGGCACTTTTTCAAACCAGGGCCGAAAACCCATTTTTTAGCCAGGGGTTCTGTACCAAAACCAAAAAAAAAGTTTGGCTAAATTGGATACAAAAAATTAGTACGCAGAATATTTTCTGCTTATTTGTAGATTAAAAAACCTTAAGCTGAAAAATTCTATCTGATATCGTTTACGAGATATTGCATTTTTACTTAATTTTTTGACTTTCTATTAAAAAATTTAATTTTTGAGTACTAAAAAAATAATGATCAATATATAGAAACAAAAACAGTCAGTTCTAATGTATTTTTTGATGCTAAATCCGATTCTGGTCTTGAAATTGCTCTACCATTTCTGAATTTTAAGATATTCTAACCTGAAATTTTGGCATGTACGGTTTTTTCACCACTTTTGAAGTTATATGACAGGACCAGGCAATTGTTCATCATAAAACTCGATAGGGTTTTTAAAAGCACTATTCTTTTTCTTCAAAACTCTGTTTGATTTATATCGATATCTTCATTTTTCTCTGAAATATTGTAACCTAAAAAAGGTCAAAAAATGCACGACAGACGCCATTGGCAACATTGGTTGATTTATATAAAAAGTTTTTAAAAATGACAATATTAAATTAAAAAGTGGCAATAATTACTTTTTACAGAAACATTCTCCATTCTTAAACATCATAATCATTTTTAACAACTTTTTATTTAAATCAACCAATGTTGCCAATTGCGTCTTTCGTGCATTTTTTAAGTTACGATATTTCAGAAAAAAATGAAGATATCGATATAAATCAAAGTGAGTTTTGAAGAAAACGAATAGTGCTTTTAAAAACCCTATCGAATTTTATGATAAACAATTGCCTGGTCCAGTCATATAACCTCAAAAGTGGTGAAAAAACCGTACATGCCAAAATTTCAGGCTAGAATATCTCAAAACTCAGAAATGATAGAGCAATTTCAAGACCAGATTCGGATTTAACATCAAAAAATACATGAGAACTGTTTATTTTTGTTTCTATATATTGATCATTATTTTTTTTTTGTACGCAAAAACTAAATTTTTTAATAGAAACTAAAAAATTAAGTATAAACGTAATATCTCGTAAACGATATTTGAAAGGGTTTTCTAATTTACGGTTTTTTAACCTACGGACAAGCAGAAAACTTTCTGCATACTTTTTTTTTGCATCCGTTTTAGTCAAACTTTTTTTTTGGTTTTAGTACAGAGTCCCGTGCTAAAAAATGGGTTTTTCGGCCCTGGTTTGAAAAAGTGCCGTTCACTTTGAAAAATGAGTCATTCTACACATTTTCCCGAAAAAAAAATTTTGGTTGCAAACACGTGGGGAGAGGTGTGTAATACGAACAGCGGTAAATTTAAAGGATCTATAATACGAATGAGGTTTTTTTCTTAGTATGCTTTGCTTTTTTGCCAAGCATTTATTGCTTGGAATGCATGAAAGAATACGCGAGAATTTTTCAGAATCTTTCTAAGAAATTAACAAAAATCGCCAATTTTGCGACCCTGTATTTTAACAAGAAATAATACCAGAACAAAATCCTCGCGCATTTTTAATACTAGGCATTGGTAATACAACAATGCCAAATCGGTCACATCATGCTTAACTGGTACTATTGGCGTGTTTTACTTCAAATTTCTTCTTTTAGTAGCAAAACTCATTAAATATTTTTTTTTTTTTGAATTAACAGTGTAGTATGTGTTTAGCGCAATTTCCATATTTGTCTCCATCAAATATTTTTTTGTTTTTAATCAAAATATTGTGTTTTCCGTTTCTCTACCATATTATGCAGAAGTAAAATTCATAAATTTCATATTTTTCATAAAATTTTTTAGTAAACTGATGTTTTCTCTCAAATGAAATATTCGAGTTAATGAGTTTTATGTCTAAACCGACGATATGTCTCAATATATGTAAACAAAGGAACAAAATTTCGTTGCGATAATACGAATTTTCCAATTTTACGAATAGGCCTGACATTATATGTTTCGTATATATTGGACGTCGACAGTACATATTTCCTTAAAGCACACTAGTATGGTAGATATGTGTTTGAATTTTGTCATGAGAAAATTGCTTAAGTTAATAAAATGTAAATTTTTTTAATGGAAACAATTTTTAACGAATATAGATATAAAAAGCACTAATACTCTTAATTGCAAAACTTTTAAAATTGTATTACATACACTAAAAACCGCAAGAATGATATAAGCACAATTTACACTTAGTTTACAATTTCTTCTATCTGCTTCTGTCGAAATTTTGGCCAACACTTGATCTTCATTACATGAAAGCTTAAAATCATATAGAATCTGTAAAAACAAATAAGATTATATACTATGAAATTTAAATAAATAAAATTTGAATAAGAATAAAATTTTACCTGATTGCGTTAGTAGAAGAACGAAAATTTATCAAATTGAATCAGTTTTCCTTCAATATCCTAAGTTTTTTTGCTTGGTGATGGCGATGATCGGTGCATGTAGCGTACTGGCAGCAAGCAGGTGATGATGGTCGACGTAACTTAAAACACTTTTTTATACCACTTGGCTTGAATACTATTTTTAAAAAACTAGACATTTTAAACACTAATTTTATAATTAAAATAACTTTTATTCAAACAAATACACAGCGCAGCAAAATCAAACATGTCTAAATCTTCCAACCATTTCTATGTATTTAATTGAAGTCGTCTTCTTATGACGAAATACAAAATAACCCACATAACACAAAGAGATCGTACGGCAAGTGAAAGCGTACGATAAATGAGATCGTTTTGCGAATGCACAAGATGTATATTAGGCATGCGCTTATTTTACGATTTTCTGATTTTCGGTAATGCCACCCCCTGAAAGCCTTGGAATGGTCATAAAAACAAATACTATGAAGTTTCACGGTGATCGGATAACGATAACCCGGCCCTCAAGAGAGGTCAAGGTCAAGTTAAGGTTGCAGGCAAAAATCAATGAAAATTTTTTTTAAACTTAATTAAATTAGTCAAAGCATAATTTTATCTTATAGCAAATTGAAATACTTTTCTAACAAGCTATAATTGTTTAAAATCGGGTAATAAATACGAAATCTATGAATTTTTCTTTTATGACTTTAGCAAATTTGCCGCAAAATACCATATGTAGTAGTATAGCATTTTGCGGCAATTTTTGAAACCTTAACTTGACCTTGACCTCTCTTGAGGGCCGGGTTATCGTTATCCGATCGCCGTGAAACTTCATAGTATTTGTTTTTATGACCATTAGAAGGATTTCAGGGGGCGGCATCAACGAAAATCAGAAAATCGTAAAATAAGCGCAGCCTAATGTACATATTCCAATACTTTTTATTTTACTTATAATATGGAAGTTAATCATTTTTTCTAACACTGGATTACTTTTAAGTTATTTGTTTTTAACAATTTTCACTATGAACTGCTGCGCAAAATGATTTTTCCACAAATTCTAAATTTTGTGTGTATTCGATGAAGCGACATTTTGACGTTTTCTCAAAAGTTTTTATACAATTTTGGTATAGTGTGTCGAAAAAAACTTATAACACTTTTTCAGCCATAATAGTAGGAGATACGAATAAGGAGAGATTTTCACTCAACTGTTTAATGGATGAAACCTATTTTTTATGAAAGTAAATACGTTTAGAAACATATTGTGAGTGGGTTGCCTAAAAAAATCCTGGCAAGGCTATGGTTCATTCCATATTGAAAAATGCATTTTTTTCAAAAAATCCACTCATCTGTTTAATGAAAAAATCATATACCATTCGAAAGTTTAGAGCCTCTACAATATGTAAAAGTAGGGTTGCCTATTTTTTTCCTGGCAAGGCATAGGGTTGCCAGGCTTTAAAAGGTCGGCCAAAACCACAAATTTGCACTCATCTGTTTAATGAAAAAATTATATACCATTCGAAAGCTTAGAGCCTCTACAATATGTTAAAGTAGGGTTGCCTATTTTTCTCCTGGCAAGGCATAGGGTTGATAGGCTTTAAAAGGTAGGCCAATACAACAAATTTGCACTATGTGTTTTTAAAAAAAATGTGTTTAATGAAAAAATTATATACCAATCGAAAGTTTAAAGCCTCTACAATGTGTTTACTTAGAGTTGCCTATTTTTTTCCTGGCAAGGCATAGGGTTGCCAGGCTTTAAAAGGACAGTCAATACCATAAATTTGCACTCATCTGTTTAATAAATAAATTTTGTGTTAAAATAAAGATAATTTCATTGCGAATACGGTGATACAGGGTTGTTTGTGAGAAACCTGTTTTAAGAAAGGGTTGCCGAGCTTTAAGAAATGAAATATTGGTACAAATGAAAATGTGCGATAGAGATCCGAGCGAACTATTTGGTTAGGATGTATACTAGACCTATCGTTAAAATTTAAAATGAAAAAAACCTTGCTCCAAGGTGCTTAAAAGTTTCCTATTGGTGTAAATATCAAGCATAAAAATTTTGGTTCCGATCGGAAAATATTTGACTGTGCCGCAAGGCCGTTGAAGGTTGGAAAAACGCTATTTATATGGAAAAATGGAGCCTTAATCGCTAGAATCAGTCCTATCTTTAAAACTATTTGAGATAAGTGAATGAGATTTAGTATGTGTATGAACAATGCTTTAGTTATTTGCATCCAATAAAAAAATTGGCGATGCCACGCCCCCTCGACCCGAAATTCTTGTATCTCTGGAAATATTGGACTCAGGGGAATGAGACTCGATACATATGTAATTGGCACTGGGAAAAAAATGTTTATTAAAAATGGGTGGGGTCACGCCCCCTCCTTCTAAAAAAATCAAATTTATCATATCTCTGAAACTATTTGATACATATGAATAAGATTTGATTTCAGGTAATGTGAAGAGAACAGGTTATGGCACTGTAAAAATGTTAAAGCAATTTAAGGTACTTAGTTGATATAGAAGCAGTCATTTTTTCTGTTCTTATTTTGGTCTCTTAAGTATAGACACCATGGAAAAAAATATGGTCCCAATCGGAACATATTTGACCGTGCCACCAGGCCGTTAAAGGTGGGATAAACGCTATTTATATGAAAATAAGGAAACAATCAATCCCATCTTTGGAAATATTTAACATAGGAGGATAAGATTTAGTATATGTATGAACAACACTTAAGTAAATAGTATCCAATAAAAAAATGGGCAGTGCCACGCCCCCTCCAACCGAAATTTGTCGTATCTCTGAAAATATTTGACTCAGGTAAATGAGGTTTGGCCCTGCGGGTAAGGGGTCAGAATATGCCCGAGGTAAGCATGCCTGTCGTAAAAGGCGACTAAAAGCGGGTGACCAGCCAGGGTGTGGAAGGGTGTAGCGTTGGACAGCGTTGCGCCTCGAAAAAAAAAAACCCACAATGCCCGTAACTGGCACTGACAAGGCGAGTCAATGCCGCCTTAAAATAAGCATCTTGTCGAATTCCTGAAGCGTCTGATCCAGAGTGGGCGGCTCCCAGGTCAGCGTCTGTTCCAGATTGGGCGGCTGAAATTAAAAGTGAATTTGGCCACTATATTTGCAGCGCTTGCCGGATCCAGCTTTAAGCTTATAACTTACTGCGTGGGGCGTTGCCGAGAAGATTATACTAATGAAGCATGGATCGAAAAACGATGGGAAATAACTCTCCAAGTGGTACCCACCAGAGTGTGGTTAATCCACCTGCCTCGGCAGCATGCACATCGGATTTGGAGGTGCAAGAAACATGCATAGTTAGGAATAATTCTCCTATAACTGGAACCAATATGGTTTCTCAAAATTTTAAAATCCTTTCGATGAAAACTCGAACACGCATCGGCTCTTGGAATGTCCGAACTCTAAATGAACAAGGCAAAATACACCAAGCCGTTAGAGAACTCCACAAATTTTGGCCCTATGCTCCTCCTAGGAGTTAAAGGAGAATACATACAAATGAGGTTTGGTATTTATCTAATTGGCATTGGGAAAAAATTTTCAACAAAAACGAGCGGGGCCACGCCCCCTCATTGAAAAAAAAAACAAATTTGTTATATCTCATCCTCCTATGTCAAATAGATTCAAAGATAGGATTGATTGTTTCCTTGTTTTCATATAAATAGCGTTTTTCCGACATTTAACGGCCTGGTGGCACGGTCAAATATGTTCCGATTGGGACCAAATTTTTTTTGCATGGTGTCTATATTTAGAAGACCATAATAGGAACATAAAAAATTACTGCTTCTATATCAACTAAGTACCTTAAATTGCTTTAACATTTTTACAGTGCCATATCCTGTTCACTTCCCATTACCTGAAATCAAATCTTATTCATATGTGTCAAATAGTTTCAGAGATATGACAAATTTGATTTTTTTAGGAGGGGGCGTGACCCCGCCCATTTTTTGCTAAACATTTTATTCCCAGTGCCAATTACATATGTACCGAGTCTCATTCCCCTGAGTCCAATATTTCCAGAGATACAAGAATTTTGGGTCGAGGGGGCGTGGCATCGTCCATTTTTTTATTGCATGCAAATAACTTAAGCATTGTTCGTACACATACTAAATCTCATTCACTTATGTCAAATAGTTTCAAAGATAGGACTGATTCTTGCGATTAAGGCCCCATTTTTCCACATAAATAGCGTTTTTCCGACCTTCAACGGCCTTGCGGCACAGTCAAATATTTTCCGATCGGAACCAAAATTTTTATGATTGATATTTACACCAATAGGAAACTTTTAAGCACCTTGGAGCAAGGTTTTTTTCATTTTAAATTTTAACGATAGGTCTAGTATACATCCTAACCAAATAGTTCGCTCGGATCTCTGTCGCACATTTTCATTTGTACCAATATTTCATTAATTAAAGCTCGGCAACCCTGGCTTAAAATAGGTTTTTCACAAGCAACCCTGTATCACCGTATTCGCAATGAAATTATCTTTATTTTAACACAAAATTTATTTATTAAACAGATGAGTGCAAATTTATGGTATTGACTGTCCTTTTAATGCCTGGCAACCCTATGCCTTGCCAGGAAAAAAATAGGCAACTCTAAGTAAACACATTGTAGAGGCTTTAAACTTTCGATTGGTATATAATTTTTTCATTAAACACATTTTTTTTAAAAACACATTTGTTGTATTGGCCTACCTTTCAAAGCCAGGCAACCCTATGCCTTGCCAGGAAAAAAATAGGCAACCCTACTTTAACATATTGTAGAGGCTCTAAGCTTTCGAATGGTATATAATTTTTTCATTAAACAGATGAGTGCAAGTTTGTGGTTTTGGCCGACCTTTTAAAGCCTGGCAACCCTATGCCTTGCCAGGAAAAAAATAGGCAACCCTACTTTTACATATTGTAGAGGCTCTAAACTTTCGAATGGTATATGATTTTTTCATTAAACAGATGAGTGGATTTTTTGAATAAAATGCACTTTTCAATATGGAATGAACCATAGCCTTGCCAGGATTTTTTTAGGCAACCCACTCACAATATGTTTCTAAACGTATTTACTTTCATAAAAAATAGGTTTCATACATCAAACAGATGAGTGAAAATCTCTCCTTATTCGTATCTTAGACTATAACTTATCCTGTGTCCAACGAATAATTTTTTTTTTTTTTAATCACGTTAGCTTTTAAAAATATATAAGATATTATATTTATTCAAATTATTCATTTTCAATTGTTATTTCTTACAAAATGGACAGCGAAATAAAAGTACGTAAAAAAATAATTAAAACTTTTCAAAAAAATCCATTGCGGACTTTCAAAAAAATAGCAACAGATCTCAAGGTTCATCTTCACACTGTTTCAAAAGCCATTAAACAGTATAAAGAAGACTTAGATATTGCCCGAAAATCTAGATCAGGAAGAAAAAAAGGTCCAACAAATATTGGTAATGTAAAAGATGCCGAACAACTCTTTCGAAGAGCTCCGAACAATTCTGTCAGAAAAGCAGCAGTTAAATGCTCTGATACTTTTGTGTACAGAACCAAAGCCAATTCTGGGATAAGGTCGCATAAAGTTCAGAAAGTTCCAGATCGTAATGGTCGCACTCACACTGAGGGCAGATGCTTGTAGGGCAAACCAGTTTTTTACGCTCTTTCAGATTTATTTTCGATTTAGAGTGTTTGTCGATCACACGAAGGCCACGGGCAGATTTTCACGGATGCATTTTTTCTTACTACTTTTCAGTTCGATAGTGAAATTAGGTGAAACAACGACAACACATTTCATGCGCCTGTCAAATTACATATGTATGTTACTCTTTCTGTTTACCAAAGAAGAAGAACATTTCAAGTGCAAAAGTATTAAAACAAAAATGGAAAATTTAAGTGATTTGGACGAATTAGGAATCCAAATAATTAATTCAGCAACAAAATATGCTGCAAATATAATTTTTATGCGTGATGCGCATAGAAAAGTGTTGCAACAATTTGCTCCACTGCCCACTCAATGTAATTTTAAATGTAGCTAGCACAAAATTATGACAAATGTTTTCGGATTCGCATTTATTTGCCGCTAATATATGCAAAATGATAAACAATTTGTTTTTTTTTTTGACAAAAGGTGTTAGGGTAGGCATGCGCTTATTTTACGATTTTCTGATTTTCGTTGATGCCGCCCGCTGAAATCCTTCGAATGGTCATAAAAACAAATACTATGAAGTTTCACGGTGATCGGATAACGATAACCCGGCCCTCAAGAGAGGTCAAGGTCATGTTAAGGTTTCAAGCAAAAAATAATGAAAATTTTTTTTAAACTTAATTAAATTAGTCAAAGCATAATTTTATCTTATAGCAAATTGAAATACCTTTCTAACACGCTATAATTGTTTAAAATCGGGTAATAAATACGAATTCTATGAATTTTTCTTTTATCGACTTTAGCAAAATTGCCGCAAAATGCTATACTACTACATATGGGGGGTTATCGTGAATCAAGATTCCCGGGGAATTTTCTCAGACTGCCGTGCATTCTCTATTGCAGTTAAAGAAAATTCCCCGGGAATCTTGATTCACGATAATCCCCGGTATTTTGCGGCAATTTTGCTAAAGTCGATAAAAGAAAAATTCATAGAATTCGTATTTATTACCCGATTTTAAACAATTATAGCTTGTTAGAGAGGTATTTTAATTTGCTATAAGATAAAATTATGCTTTGACTAATTTAATTAAGTTTAAAAAAATGTTCAATATATTTTGCCTGAAACCTTAACTTGACCCTGACCTCTCTTGAAAGCCGGGTTATCGTTATCCGATCGCCGTGAAACTTCATAGTATTTGTTTTTATGACCATTCGAAGAATTTCAGGGGGCGGCATCAACGAAAATCAGAAAATCGTAAAATAAGCGCATGCCTAGTGTTAGGGTTAGCTAAAACTAGGAAATTTTTTGCAAAAATGCGTTGACTTTGTTGGCAAGCAGAGGAAAACGAAAAACGGAACTAATTTACTGTACAAAGACCAGTTTTTTGTTTTTGTTAATCAGGATAGCAATTTTTTTATTGTGTTTGTTGTTGTTTTTGTTGGTGTTTTTAATATTTGATAAATTTCATGAAAATTTCTTTGGTTTATTTTTTTACTTTCCCATAAAAAATGTGCTGATGAAGAAAATCAGGTGCATATCAAATGAAAGGAAATAGATTAGGGTTCCATAATTTGTTACTAAGACTGGGTTTATAAGACATTTTTTGGAAAATATAGTGCTTTAAAAAAAAATGCTCATAATTTTCCGAAATCGATTAAAGACTTTCGTACATTGATTTTCTAGCAAGTGAAAATACCTTTCATTCGACATCAATATTATTAAAATCCATTTTGCTAAGGTAAAGTTTAGCCTGAAAAACTTCACAAAATTTCTTAATGTAAACTGTCTGAAAAATGTTAGAAAATTCGCTCAGTACCAACTTAAAATAACCATATCGTTCACTTTTGCGTGCTTTTTATACCCTACACCCAGGGTATATTCACTTTGTCCTTCCGTTTGTAACGCAGAGAAGGAGGCGTGGCAGGTATAGAAAAGTATATATATTCTTGACCAGCGTCAACTCCTGAGTCGATATAGCCATGTCCGTCTGTCTGGCTGGCTGGCTGGGTGTTGAAATACACTTTTTGGGAAAACTGAGTAAGATAATTCAATGAAATTTGAGACACTGCCTCCGTCGTCAAAGATAGCTCGGGGGATTGAAAATGAGCGAAATCGGACAACGGACACGCCTACCGCCCATACAAAAAATATATTCAAAATGCAATTTTGGAGTATTTTTCACGACAATGCAACCAAAATACGCATAAATACTAAGAATTGTAAGCGCAAGCTCTGAGAAAAAATTTAACAAATTTGAACAAGAGGGCGTGGCACCTCCCATATAAGCAAAAGCTTTATACTGAAAGCGTTTTTTTAAATATTCGAACCAAATTCGACTCAGACACTAAGTATCATAAATGAAAGCTCTTGACAAAAATTGGGTGAAATCGGACAAGGGGGCGTGGCACCTCCCATGTAAGCAGAAGTTTTAAAATGCTATACTGAAAGAGTTTTTGAGATAATCCAACCAAACTTCACTCAAATACTAAAGCCTATAAATGCACTCTCTAAGCTAAAACTAGACGAACTCGGACAAGAGGGCGTGGCACCTCCTACATAAGCAAAAGCTTCAAAACACTGTACTGAAAACGTTTTTCATTCAGACACTAAAAACTATAAATCCAAGCTCTGGACAAAAACTGGGTGAACTCGGACAAGAGAGCGTAGCACCTCCCATATGAGCAAAATTTTAAATATACTGCAGTTTAGGGTATTTAATGTTTGGCCAGGTCAAATTTTACACCCTTACTAGTTTTTTTATACCCTACACCCAGGGTATATTCACTTTGTCCTTCCGTTTGTGACGCAGAGAAGGAGGCGTGGCAGATATAGAAAAGTATATATATTCTTGATCAGCGTCACCTCCTGAGTCGATATAGCCATGTCGGTCTGTCTGGCTGGGTGGCTGGCTGGCTGGCTGGCTGGCTGGCTGGCTGGCTGGCTGGCTGTGTGTTGAAATACACTTTTTGGGAAAACTGAGCAAGATATTTCAATGAAATTTGGTACACTACCTCCTTCGCCAAAGGTAGCTCGGGGGATTGAAAATGAGCGAAATTGTTCAACGGACACGCCTACCGCCCATACAAAAAATGTATTCAAAATGCAATTTTAGAAGTATTTTTCACGACAATGCAACCAAAATACGCATAAATACTAAGAATTGTAAGAGCAAGCTCTGAGAAAAAATTTAACGAATTCGGACAAGAGGGCGTGGCACCTCCCATATAAGCAAAAGCTTCAAAACGCTATACTGAAAGCGTTTTTTGAGATATTCGAACCAAATTCAACTCAGACATTATCATAAATGAAAGCTCTCGACAAAAATTGGGTGCAATCGGAAAAGGGGGCGTGGCACCTCCCATATAAGCAGAAGTTTCAAAATGCTATACTGAAAGAGTTTTTTGAGATAATCCAACCAAACTTCACCCAAATACTAAAGACTATAAATGCACGCTCTAAGCTTAAACTAGACGAACTCGGACAAGAGGGCGTGGCACCTCCTATATAAGCAAAAGCTTCAAAACACTGTACTGAAAACGTTTTTCACTCAGACACTAAAAACTATAAATCCAAGCTCTGGACAAAAACTGGGTGAACTCGGACAAGAGAGCGTAGCATCTCCCATATGAGCAAAATTTTGAAAATGCTGCAGTGTAGGGTATTTATGTTTGGCCAGGCCAAATTTTACACCCTTACTAGTTTAATTTTCTACAACAACAACAAATCTAAGTGCCCTGCGGGCATCTGCCCTTCGTTTGAGTGCGACCAATGCGGTAAAGAATTTAGAAGCAAAAACACCAGCTAAAAAATTGAGGTCTAATTTTATAAAAAAAATTAACGTGATGGATGTTGAAACCTATGTTCTGGCAGACTTTTCACAACTTCCGGGTCAAGATTTTTATGTGGCTGATGGACGAGGTAATATTCAGGAACATTACCGGACAAAATTCCCTAAGAAGTTCTTGTGTGAAAGCCAAGCCTTTGTGACGTCAGGAACCATAAATACAGAAATGTATATTAAGGAGTGTCTTCAAGAACGGCATTTTCCTTTTCTAAAACAGCACAGAAAGAAAAAAGGCCCTTGAGTGGTATGCAAATAATAATATAAATTTTGTATTACGGGAGGCAAACCCACCCAACTGTCCAGAACTCCGGCCTGTGGAGAGATATTGGGCGCTCGTGAAAAGAGAATTGAAGAACACAGGAAAGTTTTTCCCGGACATGTCTGACTTCAAGCGTAAATGGACCGGCTCCTCCGAAAAACTAACGGAAACAACTATAAAATCGTTGATGACATGATTCCCGGAAAAGGTGGATAGATTTATAAATTCCGATTAACCAGGCATGTCGCAGAATCTGACTCGGTTTTGCTTTTATCGGAAGTGCAAAACCGATTCCGATTTAATATGGTGTCGGAGAATCCGATCGGATTTTAAGTTTTTCGAACAAGACAAATCCGATATTCGAATCAGCTGTTATAAAAATAAAATAAACAAACTTGTTAAGCGAAATTGTGTTTTTAATAAATTTTATTGCAAATAAAGTTGAAGGTTTATAAAAAAGTACTACAGCTCTTTACAAAAATATAAAAATAAGCTCTGCGGTCTTAGCATACTTGTTGTTGCAGGAGGAATGCTCTGAAAAAGTAAAACTCCGAATTCTAAGAGATCACAGCAACCCATTGGAGCTGTCGGAGGCATCGGAAAGACATATTTTTTGACTGAAACACAAAGGTGAATGTAATTGATCTGTTTTTGTATTTTTTGCTTTGTAGCCCAATACCGGCTAAACAATTATGCATTTGCTATGGTGTTGGACACTATCAAAACACATCTACAGCCATCGTCGATTTCCCCAATGCTACAACTAGCTGCGACGCTCCGTTTTTTAGCGGAAGGATCGTATCAGCGTTCAGTTGGCAACGATACAAGCATAAGCCTGGGAAGAAGTACAGTATCCGAGGTACTTCTGCAGGTGATACCAGTTTTGGAGCATCGTATTTGCCGATAGTGGGTTAAACTGGAAATAAACTTAAACGAAAAGTGCGAATCAAAGAGATATTTTTATAGCAAATACAAAATACCAGGCATTATTGGCTGAATGGACGGTACTCACATGAAAATAGAAAGGGCTATTTTAGTTTAAATGCGATGATTGTAAGTAATCACGTCATATCAAATTGTCTTAGCTGAATAAAATTGCATTTTCATGATTTGTGACAGCAATATGATGATTCGCGCGGTAGACTCTCGTTATCCAGGCTCTTCTCATTATGCTTTTGTTTGGAGCTCTAGACAGCATCTACTTCAGCAATATGAGAATGGTGCAGAACATCCAAATTACTTGGCGATGCCTGATATGGGATTGAACCATTTTTACTATCGCCTTATAGAGATCCCCAGTGCGGTTCTCAGGAGTATAAGTTCAATATGACGCATTCTTCAGCTCAAAACATAGTAAAACGAACGATTGGCGTTTTGAAAAGCCGATTCCGTTGTTTGCAGAGAACTTTGCATTATCAACCGCAAAAGGTCGTGAAAATAGTAAACGTATGTTGCGCCTTACACAGCATTTGCCGGCACTGGAACTTAGACTGCAGTGATACTTCTGACTTCGACTCAACATATGAGGCTTCTGAAGGCATACTTTCTCTTTCGCCTTTTGCAACAATGCAGACTGCAGGTAAAAGAATTCGAGACGAGATAGCTAATACACTTTAATTTCATTTTTTAATTCAATTTATGAATATATTTGTGTTAATAAATAATAAATTCAGGTTTTTTATTTGAACAAGCTATTTATTTTGTACTAGTACATATATTTTGATACTAAATTTAAGTACGACACAAAATTAATATGAAGACTAAGTTTGTTACTAGCTTACAAAAATTATTTAGAAGTCAATGGGCTAAGATGTTGAAGTAACCTTACGTAAAATCAAGCATGGAACAATTTTTTAGGACATCATATCCCTTAATGTCCCATGTTTAAGGATACTTTAGACCCTTTTCTCCAAAAATATTTTAAAAAAATTTTACTAGGGGCCACCGAAAAAAAAATACCGGCCGGACGGTGGCAACTCTATATGGTAGCGCACGTGCACCAATGACTCATGGAAAACACAACATCAAACAACTTCAAAAATGCATAACTTGATAACCGTTAGAGATACCACAATTTTAATCAAAATTATAATAAAATTTAATTTTGTATAAAAATATTTAAAAAAAAAATAAAAACGGTACACCAGGCCTCAAATTGGCTTTAAAAAAGAAAGAAAGCTTTTTTCCATTTAAAATAAAATTTTTTTTGAGTGTAATTTTTTTCAAAAGCTCATAGCTATCTGCTTTAACTCTGAAAATTTAATTAAAATCGGATCAAAATCCGAGGAGCTATGAATTTTTAAACATATAAGTTTCTAAAAGTTGGCTCAGATCATATGGCCACCATCTTGGATTTTTTCAGAATTTCGAATAATCATTCCACCACAGTTGTACGTATGTCAAATACTAACTTTTCACCAATTTTCACAAAAATCGAATATGTCATCCCAAATCTTAATAGATTACGCAAAGAAACACTCATATATCACTTAGACCATATTCATATGTGACCGTCTATCTATATCACATAGACCATATTCATATGTGACTGTCTATCTATATCACATAGACCATTTTCATAATATGGTACCTTATCTTCACTCACAAAATTTAGCAGTACAGGTAAAAATAAGATATAGGGTTAATTCAGTTTAACCCTTTCGGAACTTCTCTTTTCCTTTTGACTTTAAAAATCGATACTGTCCATTTTCTTACATTTGACATTTCAAACAGCATGCAAATAAATAAAAAAAAAAAGATTGCATAGTCTTAGGGGGCGATATTCGTTTTTGAAACATCCTGTTTTTCATATTTTGTACTGAGCTTTTAGATTCGCTATAACTTCTTCAATTTCAACAATTTGAGGAAACTTCGTAGAGATGAATTCAATCCAATTCTATAAGGTGTCCTTGGCACCTTAGGGTGGTAGAAACTGAGATAATGAATACAATTAGTCGAAAAAAATCTGAGATAAATGACTTTTATAAATAAAATGTAGTGTATGTTGTGACACTTACAACGATATACTATACTTGTTAATCGAACGTCAAATGGCGGAGATATAAGAAAAAAAAACCGCATCGAATTTAGAGGGCGAAAAAAAAAATGTTTTTTTCCTTAAAATTCTTCCAATGTTAGCTTTCAAACTGGGGGCGATCATTCGAAGTTTTTTTTTTTTGTGATACTATCTAATGTTCACGGCGAACGAAGGAACTTTCGCTGCTTTTAAACAGCAAAAAAAAAACCACGAGCTCGAAGATGTTTTGGAACAGGGATGATATTTGTAGTGGAATCGTACTTTTTTTGGTACTATTGACTTTACAAAAGTACTGAAGTACTTTCGACTCGAAAAAGTCCTTTCGCAATTTTTTGTGTAATTAGTATGTAAACTGGCTGTAGCATTTCACAAAATACTCCACTGAGACATATACGATTTTTGTAGGATGTATTAAAAAATGAACTAGGAGAAAAGATGTTTGGAAATATATACAGAATTGCACAGGGAATTTTATCAATTGAGATTTCGTCTGCAAATGTGAATATTAATAAGAGAATATTTTCTGAATAAAACTTGATAAAAACTAGATGTCGAAATCGTTTGGCAGTATCTACGTGCTCAGCTCTGATACAAGCTAAAGACTTAATTACATTAACAAATTGTTGTTGTTATAACTTTGATATTGGTACTGAGATCTTACGAACAAATTTATACAAATTTACCAAATACTCAACCATTGGAAGAAGAATTATGAAAGTAATATCTAAGTACTTTTAACAAAAAAATCTATGTCAAAATAAGACAGTTTTGCATGATTTTAGTCATAAATATAGAATTCGAATATGCTTTTTTGGCTATTCGTCGGTTCGCTAACTCTATAAATGTAAGAAAAGAGAAATTTTTTATTTGTCAGTTTCGAGTTATGTTGTTTTGTCAAAAGCCCACAGATTTACTATGTACATTTATTGATTTGGGTGCAGGATACTCTAGTGTTTAAAATAAGGATTTTTTTCTAGAAAATTGATTTTTTAATTGAACTTTTAGTCATATATTTGCAAAGATCGACTTACATATAAATCTATCAATGCATTTTTCTAACACATAATTATGACAAATCAAGGAACGGATTAAAAACACGGCTATAGTGACATAAGTATGTTTCGTCTTTCGCCACAAAGACTCATCAGACTATTTTTGTTGTAATTATAATTATATTTATTTCACTAAATTAATTATAATTGAAAAATTGCAAGTTTGAAAACTTTTTGTGTTTTAGGCCTGGGAGTTTTCAAACTTGCAATTTTTCAATTATAATTAATTTAGTGAAATAAATATCTATATATAAATAGGCAAACGAAATCGGTTCAGTCCCTGTTTCTATACTTAAATCTCAACCAATTTGATTGATTTTTTTTTTGTTGGAAAGGTTGTGAGGAGGAGCAGTGCATAGGACTATATTTTCTTTAAAGTGGGTGGTGCCACGCCCCTAAATGGAAAAAACGATCTCACGGCTAAACCGCTGCATCGATTTTAACAAAATTTAGTATGGAGATAGGGTTAGCACTAAGGAACGATAATATGACCATTTTGTTTTTCAGTGGGAGGTGCCACGCCCCTAAATGGAAAAAACGCTCTCAAAGCTAAACCGCTGCATCGATTTTAACGAAATTTGGTTTGGAGATAGGGTTAGCACTAAGGAACGATAATATGACCATTATGTTTTTCAGTGGGCGGTGCTACGCCCCTAAATAAAAAAACGCTCTCACGGCGAAAATACTGCATACGATTTTTCTGAAATTTGGTGTAGATATAGAGTTAGAACTATATAGCACGATAGCATGATTGATTTTTATGAATTTTGGTATAGAAGATATCAAAAACTGTTTGCTCTTTAGTAGGAGTTGCACGCCTCTAAATGGAAAGTACGATATTGCAACTTAGCTGCTGCACAGATGCAGATAACCCGAACCCTAAGGAAGAATATTAAAAGCTTTTTGTGTTTTATCGACCAAGGAAGGGTATAAAAACTTTTTACTTTGTTTTATGGTCAAATCGAAATGGTCGAATTTCGGCCACAAGGCGAACGCTAGTAATTATAATTACAACAAAAATAGTCTGATGAGTCTTTGTGGCGAAAGACGAAACATATGTCACTATAGCCGTGTTTTTAATCCGTTCCTTGATTTGTCATAATTATGTGTTAGAAAAATGCATTGATAGATTTATATGTAAGTCGATCTTTGCAAATATATGATTAAAAGTTCAATTAAAAAATCAATTTTCTATATATAAAATGTCATTAAGTAACACACTTAAAAATTCTTAAAGGATTTTTTTCTATTCACGAAAGTAATTTTTTAAATTACAAAGATTACTCATACCCTCATGAATAATATTACTATTTGTAGATATGTGTTTTTGTGGACTTTTGACAAAACAACCTAACTCGAAATAAGACAATTTTCCAGGATTTTAATCATATATCGCCGGTGCTTACGAAGAAAATCTTCCAACCGAAAGTTGCGGCGAATAAAATCCTTTTTTTCAAACTGCGGCGAAAAATATCTTTTTTGTGCGAATGTGGACAAGAAAATCACTTTTTATAAAATGCGGCGAAGAAAATCACTTTTTACAAAATGCGGGGAAGAAAATCACTTTTTACAAAATGCGGCGAAGAAAATCACTTTTTACAAAATGCGGCGAAGAAAATCACTTTTTTTCAAAATGCGGCGAAGAAAATCTCTTTATTTAGTGAGTACTTTTTCGACGAGTTACGAAAATAAACATTTTTAAAAAAGAGATTTTCTTCGCCGCATTTTGTAAAAAGTTATTTTCTTCTCCGCATTTTGTAATAAGTTATTTTCTTCTCCGCATTTTGTAAAAAGTGATTTTCTTGTCCGCATTCGCACAAAAAAGATATTTTTCGCCGCAGTTTGAAAAAAAGGATTTTCTTGTCCGTATTTAAAGAAGAGATAGTCTTCGTAAGCACCGGCGATATATACATTAATATTAAATACGCTTCTTTTGGTGTAATCGTCATATCTCTATGACTTTTAGTTGCAGAGATATAGAATCGAAAATCAGCCTATCTCGATGTTTTATTCCAAATTGCATTTGACAAAACAACTTATCTCAAATAGGTTAAAAAATTCAAGCATTTGCAATAACAAAAACTTTTACAAATGCTTTTCACAAAACAACTTATGTCGACATAAGAAAAGAGTGTTTTTCTTCACAAAACATCTTAAGTCGAGATAAGATACTGGTTAAATGGCAAAAAAAGTTTGAGAAATAAGTTATTTTTCCTATGGAAAGAACTGAATTTCTTAAATCAAAAAAATATTTGACAAAAACATCTTATTTCAATTTTATTAAAAACTATTGACCTTAGAACAAAAAAATAAATAATAAAAAACTTTTACCTTTGCTCAAACTCCTACACAAACATAATTGAGAAGCATCAGAGTAGTTTTTTAGCTCTCCTGAAAAGTTGCCAATTTCGAGCTAGGTTGTTTTGTCAAAAT
This sequence comes from Calliopum simillimum, assembly GCA_951812925.1. NCBI lineage: Eukaryota > Metazoa > Arthropoda > Insecta > Diptera > Lauxaniidae > Calliopum > Calliopum simillimum. The sequence continues at coordinate 11,194,357 of OX638373.1, read as the reverse complement.
TCCACAGATTTATAAAAAATGCATTTGTTTTGATATTTTATATATCAAAAATCATTTATGAATAATTGTCGGTAAACTAAAGCTGAATCCATAATTTTTTTTTTCATATTCTTGATTCCCAAAATCTCAGTTCACGAAAGTGGATTTCTTGATTCACGTTTTTGTGTTTCATTTACCTTTATTTTATTTATATATGTTTGCAATGTTCGGCGAACTTCGACATCAAATATTTCAGTATTTTTTTTATAAAAATTAACTTTATTCAAGTAAATAATTTATGTTTTTAGATTTTGTATATGTAATACAATTGAATTTAGACTAATTTAATTTGAAAAATATCCTGATTTTGAAAATTGCTAAGTATATAATAATATATTTAAATAGAAATAAATAGTTCTTCTCATCGAATAATGCGCGGGTGAAGCGGATAACTTTACTATACGTAATGTTTCCTTTCTAAATTTTGCATATATCCAAGGCTGCAAAAACAAAAAGTACCCAAAGTACTATTGGCTTTTAAAAAAAAGTACTATTGGAGAAGTGCGAACATCTTGCCTGTTTTGGAACTATGCTGCTGAACAAGGCACGGTGCTCTTGAACAGTCGATAGATTTGATGAAAATGTGGAGAAAATCTGTGAATGAGGTTTCATTTGTATTAGTTTAGTGGTCTGAAAAATGGAAACCCCGAAATCGTAGCTGATCATCCCCGCGAAATATCGCAAAAATACATATCCCATATAAAATGAAAAAAATTCAGAAAAAAATGCAACTAACAAATATAAAAATAGTTACTTTTAATGTATTTTGCAATGCTGAATCCGAAACACAGCAAAAACGGTATTTTTTCCTTGTTTAGGCTAAGATATCCCAGAAACCGTAAAAGATACAGCAATTCTAAGGCCGGATTCAGATTCAACATTGCAAAATACATTAAAAGTAACTCTTTTTATATTTGTTAGTTGCGTTTTTTTTTTTTTTTTTTTCTTAATTTTTTATATTTTATGTCACGCCTGTCCTGTGGGTGATTTGAATAAAATTTTCGAGTGCCCCATTTTTTTTACGGAATTCTGTTAAACATCGTATTTCAACATGTTTTCAATAAAAAATTTCAAAATCTTTAGAGCACTTCGGAAATGATCGGCTAACGAACGATTTCCATGTTGCTTTAGCCGAAGCAAATAAGGATAATTCTGAAAAATAGTTCCAAATGAATTTTTTTTTTCCGGAACTGTTTTCACTAATGCATAAAAACTAACGAGTGAAAAGTACATTGCAAAATCTTATGCCCAAAAAAAGTTATTCAAGGTCATTAATTGCGAAAATAAATTTTTTTCAATTATATCGCTTACGGCTGCAATTACGAAAAAATAGTGGTTGACAGTTATTTATTGAGTCAACAGTTGTTTAGCCTCAATAATTTTCTACGAAAAAGTCTCATCAATTTTTTTCTATTACTCATGGTTTGTCAATGGTATGTCAATTTAAAAAGATTTAAAACTTCGCGAAATTCATATGTTGTACTTTTTAAATTGAGATAACTCTCGAACTCGAAAATTTTATTCAAATCACCCATAGGGCAGGCGTGTATATGGCACGGTGCTCTTGAACAGTCGATAGGTTTTTCGAATATGTGGAGAAAATCTGTGAATGGGGTTTCATTTGTATTAGTTTAGTGGTCTGAAAAATGCAAACCCCGAAATCGTAGCTGAACATCCCCGCGAAATATCGCAAAAATACATATCCCATATAAAATAAAAAAAATTCAGAAAAAAAACGCAGCAAACAAATATAAAAATAGTTATTTTTAATGTATTTTGCAATGCTTAATCCGAATCTTAGAATTGCTGTATCTTATACGGTTTTTGAGATATCTTAGCCTAAACAAGGAAAAAAAGCCGACGCTATGTTTTATTGTTGTGTTTTGGAGCTATATAACAGGACGTTTATCCAAAAATTCTTATGCAGAAATGGAAAGCTTTAATCAGTCTTCTAAACCTAATTCAAATCATGTCGATATCTTTATTTTTCTCGGAGATATCCTAACCCAAAAAGTTAAAAAAGTGCAAAAAACGTGTTTTGTCATTATTTCAGTCTACGATATTTCAGACAAAAATTAAGCTATTGACATAATTTAAATGCGGTTTTGAAGAAAGATTAGAACTTTTAGATAGTGTATCGAATTTTGCGTATGAATGTTCTATATTCTAGTTATATAGCTTCCAAATATAGCAGAAACGGTATTTTTTCCTTGTTTAGGCTAAGATATCTCAAAAACCGTATGAGATATAGCAATCGTAAGGCTGAATTCAGATTCAACATTGCAAAATACATTAAATATAATTATTTTTATATTTGTTTGTTGCGTTTTTTTTCCGATTTTTTTTTTTTATATGGGATATATATTTTTGCGATATTTCGCGGGGATGATCGATCAGCTACGATTTCGGGGCTTGCATTTTCCAAACCTCTAAACTAATACAAATGAAACCCCATGCACAGATTTTCTCCACATAGCCAAAAAACCTATCGACTGTTCAAGAGCACCGTGATGGGATACTAGCTGTTTTACCCGGCGTTAACGAAAACTTTTTTTTATTTTTTAAAACAATGTGCCACAAACACATGCTCCCATATATTTATTTTATTGGTAAAATTCCAAAAGTATCGCAAAATATTAAAATATACATCGAAGAAATCGGTAAGAGTCCAAGTTTATGGAAAAACGTCCAAAATATCGGTAAATGTCCAAAAGTATCGAAATACACTGAAGAAATCGGTAAAAGCCCAAATGTATCGAAAAACAGCTTAAATATCGACAAAAGTCTAAAAGTATAGAAGAACATCTAAAGTAAAGTATAGGTAAAAGTCCAAATATAACGAAAAACATCCAAAATATCGGTAAAAGTCCAAAAGTTTCGAAAAATATTGAAAAACATCGGTAAAATATCGGTGAGTCATGTCAAAAGACGATCTGTTGAAAGATTGGCGATATGTCATTTAGGGAAAGAAATATTTCTAATGGTTCACAATCCAGCCCTCTACCCTACCCTTTTATGTTTTTTTTTTTGGAATCCTGAATATATGAAATTCAAAAACCTAGAACTTTGCAAAATCCTTTTAAGCCATATAAACCAAATACACTCTTAGAAAGCTCATAAAATAAGCTAAAAGCTTTCCTTTAAAAAAAAAATGTTCTCCAAAACGTTAGGGTAACCCAAGGAAAACAAGTTAGAAAATCAGTTTTTTCCCTACAATTCCTCAGAGGTAAACTTTAGACCCCTAATGTGTTATCTTTTGTTAGCCTAGGCCTTCTCTAACACCTCCCAGAAGTTTCGTTAGCTTATCGGTTACACTCTATATAACCCTATACTATGAACTTTATGTTTCAGTAAAAAAAAATTCTATTGAAAAGAACATGTGTTTTTTATTTAAGAATTTTTTTTAAGTGTGTTACTTAATGACATTTTATATATAGAAAATTGATTTTTTAATTGAACTTTAAGTCATATATTTGCAAAGATCGACTTACATATAAATCTATCAATGCATTTTTTCTAACACATAATTATGACAAATCAAGGAACGGATTAAAAACACGGCTATAGTGACATATGTTTCGTCTTTCGCCACAAAGACTCATCAGACTATTTTTGTTGTAATTATAATTATATTTATTTTACTAAATTAATTATAATTGAAAATTGATAGATTTATATGTAAGTCGATCTTTGCAAATATATGACTAAAAGTTCAATTAAAAAATCGTTTTTCATTTAAGTCAAATGTTGCGTGAATTATGGAACACCCGTTATTAATAAGGCTGAAGATATCAAATGCAACTTTAACGTACAGATTGAAGATCTCGACTACGTTGATGACATCTGCCTAATAATGCTTAGACACTCAGATATGCGAACCCATAATCCGATACGTTTCATTATGGCCATAAGGAGCTCCAGGCGAATGCGTACAAATATAGTAAGTTTCTATTATGCTCCTATGACTTTTTTTTCGTACGCTCTAAATAAGTTAATTACTTCCTCTGAACTCTGTTTTCTAAAATTCAAATTACTCTAATGCATTTGTGGAGCTATTATTCAACGAAAAAATGCATAAGCACGTCTGATTTTACATTTCTTTTATATAAAAAGTGATGTGTTCGGGTAATGTGGATTACCCCATTAAATATACCATATATCAACACTGATTACTATTACACCTTAAAAAGCAAATTACATGTGTTGGATACCCGAGTTTGAGTAATATAGAGTACTATTTTACGTATGATTCGGTATCTCTTATTACTTAATCACTTATTAGTATAAATTTGGTTTATCTTACTAAAAAATATTCTTCAATAAGCCTATACAGCAATTTTACAGCAATTATAATCTAAAATAATACTACCCGACTTTTAGTCAACAAAAATTGCGAATAACGGATCTACTTTAGGAAATGGACAGGATGATCCACATTACCCGACACTTTTCTTTTTCAGTTATTTTTAGGTACTGTCAATTTATCTGGCCTCACGCTTGAAAATGTTAATATTTTAGTTTATAAATAATCTAATAGTAAAAACAATAGAATAACTAATCTTCTCTTCTTATACGAGATAAAATTGTATGTACTTATGTACTTATGTACTTATGTATGTTTGTTCGGAACGGGCAAAACTTTTTCTCGAAAACGGGTACAGCGATTATAATAAAACTTGGAACAGTGTTAGATATTAGCATACAATGAAGAATGAGCTAGGTTTGAACTTTGTAAATGCTCACCAGGGGGCGTGGCACCGCCCTAAATTTTAAATTTGATTTGGTCATAGCTCGCAAACTATACAAGGTATTTGAATGAAATTTGGTAGGAGGGTACTGTTTGACAGTACCTTGTGACAGACAAAAAGTGGGCGGGATTAAATAAGTGCCACGCCCACTTTTTAACGCATGAAAGTTTTGATTCAATATTACTCGAAAACGACTCCAACGATTTTAATGAAAATTTTGGAGATTTTACCTCTTTAAACAATTACTAATATGTGATATGCCGTTATATTGGGAAAACTCGTTGAAGGGCGTGGCACAGCCCACAAAAATATAATACGGTATAAAAAGAAAACTAATAAAGTAATCATTCTAAAATTAACCGTGGGGAGCATACTTGCTATAAGGCATCTCTGATCTGAAAGCGGGCAAAATATCGCTGTTGCGCGTGGAACCTCCCATACAAGCAAAATACGTTAAATGCTATTTCTCGCAAATGTTACAAGGTATTTTAATGAAATTTGGTATGAAGGTACTGCTTAATAATATCTTGTAACAAACGAAAAGTGGGCGGGATCGAGTAAGTGCCACGCCCACTTTTTAACCCTTGAAAATTTTGAATCAATATTACTCGAAAACGACTCCGACAATTTTGATGAAAATTTTGGATCTGTAACCTCTTCAAACAAGAATTAATGTGTCATATGCCATTATATTGCGAAAACTCGTTCAAGGGCGTGGCACCGCCCACAAAAATATATTGCGCTATAAAAAGAAAAGTACTAAAGCAATCTTTCTGAATTTAACTGTAGGGAGTCTACTTGCTATTAGGCACCTACGACCTGAAAGTAGGCAACATATCGAAAGTGCGCGTGGAACCTCCCATACAAGTAAAACACATTAAATGCTGTTTCTCGCAAATGATACAACATATTTTGATGAAATTTGGTATGCGAATCTGGATCAGGAGTATCTAAAGCATAACAAAAAGATGGCTTTGTTTAATAATTGCCACGCCCACTTTTTTATAAAAATAAAAATTTTTGTTTATAACTCAGGCACAAAAAAAAAATGGAATGAACTGTTTAATTCTTATATGCAGTCTTATGTACTTTTTGACGCTAAATCCGTCTTCATCAGCAGAACTGTCATTATACCTGCAGGATTTTGAAATATCTTTGCTTTAAGTTGAAGAAAACGCTGTGTTCAGTCTTACAGCGTAGCTATAAGAAAAGGCGAAATTCTTTTTTATTAATAGCATCGGATAGTTACACTCTCCCTTATCCAAATATTCTTTCAGATTTTTCCAATAGGATTCTTATTTTCCGAGTTATGATCCTTTGAAGATAAGATATTTTAGCCGCCAAACAAAAGACAAAATATTTTGGGTGCGTGGCATATCCCATTTATTTATTTTAGGGCATTCTATTTCGCCAAAAAAATTTGAGTTTTTGATACTTTTCTACACCATTCGATACTTTCCGAATTTTTTGTTATTATTATTCTCATCGGTTAATTTATCATTTTGAAAGCAGAACCATTAGAGGTGAAAAGGTACGAGTTTCATAACAAAAAACAGCTATGAATAAAAACATCGACTAAAATAATAAGATTAGATTGTTGACCGAGCAGGGATCGGTCTCCAGGTACTACTAATTAATTGACCAAACTAACCTACTACCATTTCTTTGGTAGAAATTGGCGAAAAAGAAAAAAGGTAGCCACATTACCGGAAGAATCGTATTTGATTCGCCTAGGCGACAGTTACGTTCGACTCTTCCGCGATGCTTTTGGCGTGAGTAATTGTCCGGCCGAATACGAATGTTTTAGAAGAATCCTCTAACAACTCCCCAAAATTAATACGCAAATGATCCCCAGGAACAGCACCGTGCGCAGGATTTGCTCTTGGGGGGGTTTTTCATACAAAAAAACGAGGGAGCACTATACTGAACACTTGATTTGTACCATTATATATGGGTAAAATATCTTCCCCCGTGCGCACGGGCCTGCCCAGGAAGAATCATCTGGCGAGTCCCCAAGATGAATCTGCAAATGATCCCCAGGTAGGGTCCACAGACGACTCCGTAAGATGTTTTTTAAAGCGAAAAAAAAAAAAAAATAAAATATAAAATATAAAATGGCGACATAAAAATAATTTCACAAGAAATTGCTCATTTTTGTACAATTACACCGGTTTACAAAATAAGAAAATGTCATGGCGTTTTGATCAGACTATGTGTTTCCTAGGGACTTTGACGTCTTGAATCCAAATCCGGGGTCCGTTTTTTTCCAGAACGTCTGAGAAAAAAAATTTCAAGGTCATATGGAGCTCAAAATGGGGTTCATGTGTCGTTTAGTGATAAATTCGCTGAAATTCTGAATCTAATTTTTTATCATTGAATTTATAGTCCTTATAAAAAATATGTGACCAAAAAAGGTATCTCGGACCTAGTTTCGGAGATATAGCCATCGGAAGATCCGGATATATCTTCTATGAAAACCGCTATAAGTTGGGAACCCCTAAATAGATTTAAAAAATATTGGTGTCGTATGAAAGGTATTTGAACAACCTATAAAATTGGATTCATAGTTTTGGAGATATGACCTTTTTTGAAATTTTGAGAAATTTTTCAATAGCAACAACAAATACATCAACAACATCGGCAGCAACAACAGCAACAACAACAAAATACCTTTCATATGACATCAATATTTTTCAAATCCATCCAGTGGTTCCCAACTTATAACGGTTTTCATAGAAGTTATATTCGGATCTACCGATGGCTTTATCATCAAAACTAGATCCGAGATACCCTTTTTGATCACATATTCTTTTTAAGGACTAAGAATTCAATGATACAAAATTAGATTCAGAATTTTAGCGAATTTATCCCTAAACGACACATGAAAATTTTGACCATCATATGACCTTGAAATCTTTTTTCTCAGACGTTCTGGAAAAAAACGGACCCCGGATTCGGATTTAGGACGTCAAAGTCCCTGGGAAACACATATACCGTGTAGTTTGACATTTTGCTTCGTGAAAAATACCGGGCCTCAGAATAGCTGACGTCATGTCGTAGTCGGCCATCTTGTATCGTGTAAAACTCGTCTGGAAGAGTTGTTGGTTATTCGTGAAGAAAATCGATTTCAAACCATCTGCCAGAAGAGCCTTAGGCGAATCTTTTTTTATTCGTTTTGGGCTCATTTTTCGTGAATTTTTTTTTTTTGCTCCAATCGATTGGGTAAAGGTTGAAAATATATTTTACTCATTACCAGAGTTGGCTCCAGGCCCTCTAAGTGACCGATTTAGGCCCATTTTTGTAAAAAAAATAATTGCACCAATCGATGAGGAAGGGTCGGAAATACATTTAAGACATGACCAGAGGTGTCTCTGACCCCGCAAAGTTACCGATTTGGGCCCATTTTGGTGATAAATTTTTATTGCACCAATCGATGGGGAAAGGTCGTAAATATATTTTGGACATGTCCAAGGGTGTCTCCGATCCCTCTAAGTGACCGATTTGGACCCATTTTGGTGAAAAATTTTTGTTGCACCAATCGATGGGGAAAGGCTGAAAATTGATTTTGGACATGACCAGAGGCGTCCCCGACCCCTCTAAGTGGCCGTTTTGGGCCCATTTTTGATAATAAAATTATTGCTCCAATCGATGGGAAAAGGCGCAAAACTCGCCTGGAAGAGTTGTATATTCATCGCGAATGATCTTCCAGAAGAGTGTAAGGAGAATCTTCTGTTACTCGCGCTGAAGTTTTGTCGCGCAAAACTCGCCTGAAAGAATTGTATATTCATCGCGAAGATGTTTAATTTGCAATGATCTTCCAGAAGAGTCTAAGGAGGAATCTTCTTTTACTCGCGTAGAAGAGCTTTAAATGCATCCCCAACAGTTGGAAGATTGTCCCGCTCCACCTAGTTTTTAGTTTTTTCAAAAAAATTCACAATTTTAAAGGCCGATTACATACAAAGGCAACAGACTCAGCACGGCAAACTGACGGATTCATAATGAACATGTTCTAAGCTATCGATTCCCATATTAATTTCGACTACACCGAGTTTTTCCATTTATTCGTTCTCAGCTCTCCGTCTATAGGCTTTGTTATTAATTTAATAATCAAATAAAATTATTTTTTTTCTCCAAATAAACACATAAAATTGCTACAAGAACAGAGTTATTTCACCATAAAAAAGCTGCATAACAAACCTTAAACGATTTTAGGGCGGGTAGTATCAACAAATCAGTCTATTCAAAAGAGGCAGTGTGGTATGTGATAAGTATACGTTAAATATATGTATGGAACGCAAACGGTTGAGCTTAGAAAATTACAATGGCTTTAGCAAAAGAAAAAAAATCTGAAACAAAAAAATTAAAAAAACAAGAAGGAAACGGATATGATAAATTGTGGCAAGCAAGGAGCTGAAGAAGCAAAGTGCAAAAGCGTGGGCTTAATTTGAAGCATGAAGCAAATAATTGTAGTAAATAAAAGGCATAGTGATAAAAGAAATCTTAAATTTATTGCTATGGCGTTTTTTTCTTTCTTATTCTTTCTAACTGTTCGCTCAGGAACACCCTGGGGATACAAAGTATTCATTTGTCCTTTCGCTTATGATATCTTTACATACATACTTATGTGAAAGTACATAAGGAGGTATGGTTTTTTAAATATTCCACGCGTTTATCATTGAGTATGTGACCTTATAAAAATTTCGACAAAATGCTGTAGAGCCGTTTTATATGGATTAAGAAAAATTTTCAGTCAACCTTTCTGACCTTCTTCAATTTTTTTTGTTACTAAGGTATGTACTCGAAAAAAAGTAGTCCGAGTGTTGCGTTAAATATTACAGTAAAAGCGAATGTAACAGATGCAATCGTATTAGAATCCTTTGCCTTTCTTCATCATTGGTTTTTTAGAATTTTGAATATTTTCTTGATCGAAAGAAAATGTGCTAGATTCAATTGTGAGCAATAAACACGCTTTTCAACATTAGTCTCACAAAAACGATGCATAAAGTATAAATATTGCAAAATCAACGGTAGCTTGCGAACTTGAAAACTTTATTGAGCGATTTACTACGGAAAGGAAAATTGGAAGTGTTCGAAAAAAAAAGATTTACCTCAGAGGAAAAAGCAAAAGAAGTGTTACGTGCCTATGAAAAAAATACCGGATCTCCATTAGAGATGTGGCTAAAAAAGTGCATGTGTTGCCCGGAAACGTACAGAAAGTTTGCAGAGAGAAAGGTTTTCAATCATATAAAGTACTACTGGCACCAAATAGGAACGATAAGCAGAACACAGCTGCTAAAACTCGCTCACAAAAGCTCTCCAACCGTTTTAAACACAAGTTTGAACTCATTTTAATGGACGATACAGCTTACGTAAAAGCTGACTTTAACAGCTTCTGGGTCAACTTTTTTACACCGCAAAGAAGAAAGGCGATGTTGCGTCAAATTTTAAGCAAAACTAGTAAGGGTGTAAAATTTGGCCTGGCCAAACGTTAAATACCCTACACTGCAGCGTTTTTAAAATTTTGCTCATATGGGAGGTGCTATGCTCTCTTGTCCGAGTTCACCCAGTTTTTGTCCAGAGCTTGAATTTATAGTTTTTAGTGTCTGAGTGAAAAACGTTTTCAGTACAGTGTTTTGAAGCTTTTGCTTATATAGGTGCCACGCCCTCTTGTCCGAGTTCGTCTAGTTTTAGCTTAGAGCGTGCATTTATAGTCTTTAGTATTTGAGTGAAGTCTGGTTGGATTATCTCAAAAAAACTCTTTCAGTATAGCATTTTGAAACTTCTGCTTATACGGGAGGTGCCACGCCCCCTTGTCCGATTGCACCCAATTTTTGTCGATAGCTTTCATTTATGAAAATGTCTGAGTCGAATTTGGTTCGAATATCTCAAAAAACGCTTTCAGTATAGCGTTTTGAAGCTTTTGCTTATATGGGAGGTGCCACGCCCTCTTGTCCGAATTCGTTCAATTTTTTCTCGGAGCTTGCTCTTACAATTCTTAGTATTTATGCGTATTTTGGTTGCATTGTCGTGAAAATACTTCTAAAATTGCATTTTGAATACATTTTTTGTATGGGCGGTAGGCGTGTCCGTTGACCGATTTCGCTCATTTTCAATTCCCCGAGCTATCTTTGGCGACGGAGGTAGTGTACCAAATTTCATTGAAATATCTTGCTCAGTTTTCCCAAAAAGTGTATTTCAACACACAGCCAGCCACCCAGCCAGCCAGCCAGACAGACGGACATGGCTATATCGACTCAGGAGGTGACGCTGATCAAGAATATATACACTTTTCTTTATCTGCCACGCCTCCTTCTCTGCGTTACAAACGGAAGGACAAAGTGAATATACCCTACACCCAGGGTATAAAAAGTGGACAAGTTTGGAAAGAAATATTTGGTTTGGCAAGCAATTTGTAAATGCGGTTTGAAGAGCTCAGTATTTGTCGGAACTGGTACAATTAAGTAACCACCAAATTTATGTGAAAGAGTGCTAACAGAAACGTCTGCTGAATATGATACGCCTTCACAAAAATCCTGTGTTATTTTGGTCAGATTTGGCGAGTTGCCACTATGGCAATTTGGCCATGAATTGGTGTCAATGTTTATTTATTTATTTAGTTTTATTTACTGAGCTGTAATGCCCTTATACTATAAATTACAATAATTATTATTTTATATAATACAATCAAAAATAGCCGTATTCGTTGAAAAAAAACTTTATAAATATTTGTACATACAAGAGTTTCCTTAAATTGCTCTTCTAAACTCTTTGCGCAGCACAGCAAAGAATGGTGCTCGCGAACCACCCCAACGCACAGTGTGAGATTTTGCCAATCTAGGACATCAAAATGAAAAAAAAACAATGTGCTTAAAAATCGACCATATTTTGTAATTTGTTAGAAAAGACCCTAGTTGTTACGAAAATAAGCATAAAAGAGAATAAAAAAATGACATTGGCATGATAACAGCTATCAAACACGTACTATTGAACAGCATGCAAAAACAAATTTTCAAGCTTGCATCGAAAACAAAACTTTGAGCGATCAAATTGAAGTTGTGCGCTTTCGTTTTTTAGCAAAGAGTTTTTTGCATTAAAGGTCAATACTTTCACTAAAAATAATGAACAATTGCACTGAAATCATAAAAAATAAATTATGTTATCTTTTTTAATCACTCTCATTTTTTGACAGTAGTATTTAGTTACCACTGAAATGCTAAATACAAATTTTCAAGTTGATATCTTCATTACAACCAATTTTTTAAATTTTTTTTTTTCAAAAAAAAGGCACATTTGTATGGGAGGTGCAAATAGATTGGTGAAATCTCACACTGTGCAGAGCTAGAAGGGCGCTATACATTGCAACCACTATCTCGGCGAAAAGTGCTGGAAGGAGCGCTATGGCCACAGCGTAAGATAAAACGCTTTGTGGAAGCTGGTATGATGAATTGCCATCTATATAAAATTAGTGGATGATATAGAAAAGCTAACTAGTTATGCAATTAGTTTTGCCTTTTTTACGTTACTTTGAGGTTGTCTATAGTAAACTAGACTCTGGATCTCTCCACAAGCTGCAAGTCGCGTTTAAAAATGCAACTCGCTATGTTTATGGTCTGCGCAGATTTCACCACATTTCCTCTTGGAAAAGTAAGATTGTTGGATGTTCGGTTAAATAAAATTATTTATTTTAAGACTCCGCTTTATCTATATGAAAAGCTGTGCTTTAGTATATCTGATAGATGGCATAATTTAACTAGTACCTGGAGACCGATCCCTACTCGGTCAACAATCTAATCTTATTATTTTAGTCGATGTTTTTATGCATAGCTATTTTTTGTTATGAAACTTGTAACTTTTCACTTCTAACGGTCATGCTTTCAAAATGATAAATAAACCGATGAAAATAATAATAAGAAAAAACTCGGAAAGCATCGAATGGTATAGAAAAATATCAAAAACTCAAATTTTTTTTTGGTGAAATAGAATGCCCTAAAATAAATAAATAGAATATGCCACGTACCCGAAATATTTTGTCTTTTGTATAGCGGCTAAAATATCTTATCTTCAAAGGATCATAACTCGGAAAATAAAAATCCTATTGAAAAAACCAGAAAGGAAATTTGGATAAGGAAGAGTGTAACTATCCGATGCTATTAATAAAAAAGAATTTCACCTTTTCTTGTAGCTACGCTGTAAGACTGAACACAGCGTTTTCTTCAACTTCAAGCAAAGATATTTCAAAATCCTGCAGGTATAATGACAGTTCTGCTGATGAAGACGGATTCAGCGTCAAAAAGTACATAAGACTGCATATAAGAATTAAACAGTTCATTCCATTTTTTTTTGTACCTGAGTTACTAACCAAAATTTTTATTTGGATAAAAAAGTAGGCGTGGCAATTATTAAACAAAGCCTTCTTTTTTGTTATGCTTTAGATACTCCTGATCCAGATTCGCATACCAAATTTCATCAAAATATGTTGTATCATTTGCGAGAAATGGCATTTAATGTGTTTTACTTGTATGGGAGGTTCCACGCGCACTTTCGATATTTTGCCCAGTTTCAGGTCGTAGGTGCCTAATAGCAAGTAGACTCCCTGCAGTTAAATTCAGAAAGATTGCCTTAGTAGTTTACTTTTTATAGCGCATTATATTTTTGTGGGCGGTGCCACGGCCTTCAACGAGTTTTCCCAATTTAATGGCATATTACATATTAATACTTGTTTAAAGAGGTAACAGCTTATAAATTTTTATCAAAATTGTCAGAGTCGTTTTTGACTTATATTGAATCAAAATTTTCAAGGGTTAAAAAGTGGGCGTGGCACTTATTCGATCCCGCCCACTTTTCGTTTGTTACAAGGTATTATTAAGCAGTACCTACACACCAAATTTCATTAAAATACCTTGTAACATTTGCGAGAAATAGCATTTAACGTATTTTGCTTGTATGGGAGGTTCCACGCGCAACAGCGATATTTTGCCCACTTTCAGATCAGAGATGTGTTATAGCAAGTATGCTCCTCTCAGTTAATTTTAGAATGATTACTTTATTAGTTTTCTTTTCATACCGTATTATATTTTTGTGGGCGGTGCCACGCCCTTCAACGAGTTTTCCCAATAATACGGCATATTACATCTTAATATTTGTTTGCGGAGGTAACATCTCCTAAATTTTCATAAAAATTGTTTGAGTCGTTTTCGAGTAATATTGAATCAATATTGAATCAAGGGCTAAAAAGTGGGCGTGGCACTTCTTCGATCCCGCCCACTTTTTGTTTGTTACAAGGTATTATTAAGCCATACCCGCTCACCAAATTTCATTTAAATACCTTGTATGGTTTGCGAGTTATGACCATATCAAATTTAAAAGTTAATGCAATGCCACGCCCCCTGGTGAGCATTTACAAAGTTCAAGCCTAGCTCATTCTGCATTGTATGTTAATATCTAACATTATCCGAAGTTTCATTAAAGTCGCTGTAGCCGTTTTCGAGAAAACGTTTTGCCCGTTCCAAACATACATACATAGATAAGTACATACAATTTTATCTCGTATAAGAAGAGAAGATTTCTCCCCTACTAGTACAGTCAAATTGTACGATGGCCTAGAAAAAATTGCGCACTGCAATTTTTTTTGCTTAATGTTTTTAGGACCACTAAAAAAGCTTAACATCAAAAAGGTGACCTCCCCACCCTTGCGCATTAGCCGCCATCTTGAAATATGTTTGATTCAACCTATCTCGTTTCCTGTTGGTTGAACAGAAAAAATTTTGAACAAAAATTGCGAGCAATGAAATTCTACGTTTTTTTTTATCTTGGACGCGATATCCATAAATTAATATTTTGAGCGGTAGAGGCCACCAAAGCTACAAAAAATCAGTTTTTTCCATTTGCACCCACTGGGTGTTGATTTCTGAAAATGTTATGATAACATTATTTGTAGCGCTTGCAAAAACAAGCAAAATAGTGTTTAAATGAAGTGATTATCTCAATTGGTTCTCGAGTAATTAAGTATTATGTGATCAATGTTCAGATACAATAAAAAACATAAGCAAACAATTTTTAAAACGCATTTTATTTTTAACTTGTAATAACTCGAGAACCAATTAAGATAATCATTGTATTTAAAAACTATGTTGCTTGTTTTTACAAGCGCTAAAAATTTTGTGGTCGCAAGATTTCGAAAAATTAACACCCAGTGGGTCAAAACGGAAAAAAACCTATTTTGTGCAACTTTGGCAGCCTCTACCGCTCGGAATATCAACTTATGGATACCGCATCCCAGATCAAAAATACGTAAAATTTTATTGCCCGTAGTTTTTGTCTAAAATTTTATTCTGTGCGACCTTCCTATTGGTCGAGATAAATCGAATCAAAAATATTCCAAGATGGCGGCTGAAGCGCAGGGGGGCGATGTCACCTTTTTGGTTTTAGGCCTCTACAGTGGTCCTAAAAATATTAGGCAAAAAAAATTGCAGTGCGCAATTTTTTCTAGGTCTTTTTACATTTTTACGTACAATTTAGGACATTTTTACTGTACTATAACTCGAATACAAATTATGTTGCCACAACTTTTTCAAAAATCAACACCCAGTGGGTGCAAATGGAAACAACTGATTTTTTGTAACTTTGGCGGCCTCTACCGCTCAAAATATCAACTTATAGATATCGCTTCCGAGATCAAGAAACGTAGAATTTTATTGCCCGTAATTTTTGTTCAAAATTTTTTCTGTGCGACCAACAGGAAACGAGATAAATTGAATCAAACATATTTCAAGATGGCGGCTAATGCGCAAGGGTGGGGAGGTCACCTTTTTGACGTTAAGCTTTTTTAGTGGTCCTTAAAACATTAAGGAAAAAAAATTGCAGTGCGCAATTTTTTCTAGGTCTTCATACATTTTTTGACAACTTTACTGTACTATACTGTGATTTCCAGACATCTAGTTTAATTCTAAATATTTTTTTTGTATTTTATTTTTAGTTTTTAATTTTTTATCTTATTTTATGTTGTCTTGTTATATGAATAAGACTCAACTACTTATAGTTTAGTCATATTCTACTTATAGCTGAGTCTTATTCATATAACTTTATACTTTGACCATATCAGTATATTGTACTCCTAAAAATTTATCTTATTGTACTAGTAGTCTAGGTGCCAGGCGACATATTGTACTACTCATACATAACAGCTTATAACTTTAAGGATAGCTTAATTATACCTAGACCCCCAAATATCTCTTGGGAAACTTTCTGAATCGGGGGCTTTTCCTCTCCAGCTTTTCCAAAAGTGGTCATTTTAAAGTGGTCATTTTAAAGTGGTGTACCAAATTTATTAATAACATATTGCTGTTTAATGAATTCAAAAGTCGACTTCGTGAAATATCCGAAAAAAAACTTGTCCGACAAAAATTTTGGTTCCATAAGGGGTGTCTACCAAACTAAACATGCCAAAAAAATGACTTAAAAAAATTTAGTAATAACAAGCTGATTTTTTCAATATCGTTTAAAAATAACGTGCAAAATAATATTTTTACATTGTCCGATAAAATATACTTGCCGATTTGTCCGTCCGACAGCGAAAATCGGCTTTTTCACGAGTAAGTGGAAATTTATTAATAACTGTCGGACAAAAAAAAAATTAGATTTGTGAAAGGCTTACATGCTTATTTGAATGTGTGTCCGACAAATATAATGCACCTATATTGCAGTCCGACAAAAAATAGCAATTTTTTTTATTTATTAAATCTATCTATAGTTCAGATTTTACGCAAAGCTCAAATTTTATTAATAACCGTCGGACTATATACAAACATAATTTTTTAGATAATAATTCAATGTTTAATACTATTGTCGCACAAATCAAGTGGTGCGGGAGCGCCCCATGGCAAGTATAAGTCGATAAATATTTCAATATTTAGCGTTTTTCAAGCATAACAGAATTTAAGGTTTTTATAAATAAAGTTTAGAGTACAGGTAATCCTCGTTATAAGCGGAGGTGCGGTTCCTAGTACATGGATCATTATTCTTATGGAAATAAGAGTATACGTTTCCCCGTTCATAACTATTTCATGAATTTCATTAAGCAAAAATCATTTATTGCATCAATTTTTATTGAACAAATCAGTGATTTTTAATTATTTTTTTTTTTTTGTAGTTCTTAATAATTAAATTGTCAATAATTTATTTAATTTGTGTAGCAGTATTTACAACAATTTTGAATAAAAATTTTAGTTATAAAAAAAGTATTACATTTAAGGATATAATATACCTTTATAGAAACGTATAAAATCAGTTATTTTTCGCATGAAATTAAAAAATTCGTATTTATATAACCGCGTTATTGGGAATTACGCGTGTAACGAGGACTACCGGTATTTAAGTAAGCAAATATATTAGGTCGGGTCAAATTATTTTGCGTCAAAGATTATAGCAACAAAACAATCTACAAAAAATTCTAAAAAACTTAGCCCAAGAAACCATGGGTCTAAAATCAATATCGAGCCGCCGTAAATTGCGTTGAAGTTTTGTATGTAGTACTTTAAAATTCAATAAAAAAAAAAAAAAAAAAAAAATTCAAATACTTTGAATAATTTTATATGAAACAAGTAAAAAAAATTAGAATTTTTTATTTTTCTTATTGTATTTTAAAGTACTACATACAAAACTTCAACGCAATTTACGGCGGCTCGATATTGATTTTAGACCCATGGTTTCTTGGGCTAAGTTTTTTAGAATTTTCCATAGGTTTTTTTGTTGCTATACTCTTTGCAATTTTTTGCCTCCCGAACAAATTGGCCCGGCCATATATATATATATATATATATATGTCGCAGATAATGTTTGATCGTCAATCAACAATATGTTGGTTGGATGGAGTTTCACTACTGTGCTTCAAAATACTTGTTGGAAAAACTTGTGTAAAAAATGAATTTGATTTAATTGTCAAAATGGAAAAATTGATTGGAGAAATTAATTGAAAATTTGAAATAAAAAAGATAAGTTTACGATTTGAAGAAAAAGTAGTGAAAAACCATCACGATGAATTCTCCGACATCAGAAGTGGGATCGAATGCATCCCAAGCTAATGATAAGGAAGTCGACTGGAAGTTGGTTTTAGAACAGCAGAATCAAAATTTCATGACGCTGTTGGAGGTTCTACAACGACCTCGTGAAAAAAAGGAGACTCAACTACCAGAATTTGATCCGCGTACTGGTGATGCCCACTCTTGGCTAGCAACAGCTGATATATGCATGGGTGAACATCCGTTAAAAGATGCTGAGTTAATGAATGCGCTAAGCCGTGCGCTAAAAGGACAATCCTCACAATGGTTATCACAAATTTCGTATGTTGGAATGACGTGGCCCGAATTCAAGGACGTATTTATTGCAAGATTTGATTTTTCCGAAACATTAGCTGCCTACTTGATTAATTTGAATAACACTAAGCCAAAGGAAGGTGAGTGTCTATCATCTTATGCAGTTTCATTGTTAACGTCCCTCATGGCAAAGTGGAAAAAATTAAATGTGGAGCAGATAGCAGTGGCAACTGTTTTGGCCCATATTGCTCAATTCGAGCCACGTGTTCAACGTCTAGCTTTTACAACTGATGTACAAACAAGGGTACAGCTACAACAAGAATTGAAAATATCATCGTTTTCAAAGAGGAAAGTGTCAGCAACCCATGAAGGTGAACCCGAGAGCAAGCGGCCAAATTTTACTTCAGCACAATTCTTAAAATGTTTCAATTGCGGCAACGCTGGTCATAAAGCTGCAGCTTGCAGAAGTCATCTAAGCAAACACGTCCAGCCGACTACCTCAAACAAGGAACAATTGATGAAGAAAATAAGTGCATCGAATGTGACCTGTTTTCGTTGCCGAGCCCAAGGTCACTACGCCAACAAATGTCCGAATTTGCAGAAGAAGATAGACAACAAGCAAATATCTGAAAAACGTGTTGACATGTGAATACTTGATACACCCTCGGGCATTTTAAATCATGCAGGTAAGGAGTATTTCTTCATTTTTGATTCAGGAGCCGAGTGTTCATTGATTAAAGAAACGGTTGGTTCCAAATTCTGTGGAGAATTTTTTAACAATATTGTGGCTATGACTGGCATTGGTCAAACTAGTGTCAAAAGTAAATTACAAATTTTATCTAAAGTAACGATTAATAAAATTGACATTAAAATACTTTTTCATGTTTTGCCCGATCGGTATTTGCAATTTGACGTTATTTTAGGACGCGAAATTTTAAATGAAAACCTTAGTGTTCAAATGACAGCAAAACAGTTAAGTGTTACCCAGATAAAAAGTGATGAAGTTGAAGTGTATTGTATGAAAACTGAAGACTATATTTTTGCTGACATAAATACTGACATAACTCATGAGTATAAGGATAAACTATTAGCAATTTTAAATAAATTCAAGAAAAGTTTTGTACACCTAAGTGTCCAGCTCATTTAGATCCTATGGAAATACGATTGATGGATCCAAATAAAACGGTTTATCGAAGACCATACAGGCTTAGTCCAGAGGAACAAAACATTGTGCGTAGCAAAGTAAATGAACTTTTAGTGGCAAATGTTATTCGACCAAGTTCATCACCTTTTGCCAGTCCTATACTGTTAGTGAAAAAGAAAGATGGATCAGATAGAATGTGCGTAGATTATCGACAATTAAATGATAATACCATCCCGGATAGATTTCCTTTACCATTGATATCTGACCAAATTAATAGACTTCATGGTTGTCACTACTTCACGACTTTAGATATGGCTAGTGGGTATCATCAGGTACCTATTCATCCTGACGCTATTGAGAAAACCGCTTTTATAACACCAAATGGACATTATGAATATCTTGCAATGCCATTTGGGTTGCGTAACGCGCCTGCAGTGTTTCAAAGAAATATTATAAAAATTCTTGGTGAACTTGCTAATACATACGTTGTGGTCTATATGGATGATATTTTGGTTGTGGGCACAGAGAATGTTGACGAGAGCTTACAAAGGATTGATGTGGTTTTGGGAACACTGGCTAAATATGGAATTTCGTTTAATATTAAAAAGTGTTTTTTTATGAAAACGAAAGTAGAATATTTAGGGTTCGAGGTTAGCCGTGGTGAAATCAGACCGAATTCCAAGAAAATTGAAGCTTTGGTTGCTCTTCCTCCTCCTCAGAGTATAACACAATTGCGTCAATTTATTGGGTTAGCGTCCTACTTTCGACAATTCGTTCCAAAATTTTCCCAAATTCTAGCTCCACTATATGCATTGACGAGTAAAAATGTTCTTGATTGGAAACCGTCTCATGAATCTATACGGCAGAAAGTTATTTCTATACTTACAAAGGCGCCAGTACTAATGATATTTGATCCGAATTGTTATATTGAACTACACACAGATGCTAGTTCTATAGGATTTGGTGGTATTTTAATGCAAAAGAAAGAGAGTAAAATGCATGTTGTGGCTTATTTTAGCAAACGAACGACACACGCAGAATCAAAATACCATTCGTATGAATTAGAAACTCTAGCAGTAGTAAATGCAATAACACATTTTAGGCATTATTTATATGGACGAAAGTTTGATGTCATAACAGATTGCAATTCTTTAAAGTCATCGCGAACTAAACTTGATTTAACTCCCAGAGTGCACAGGTGGTGGGCTTTTCTTCAAGCATTTGATTTTAATATTATACATAGAAATGGAGACAGAATGTGTCATGTTGATTTCTTTTCAAGAAATCCTTTACCTGCTATTCCTGTTGCAGAATCATGTGAAATGTCCTTCAAAGAGGTTAACATAACAGATATTTCCGATAACTGGTTATTAGCTGAACAGCAACGTGACTCTGAATTGACTTGTTTGATAGCGGACTTAAATGAAAACAAAGTTAGTGAAGATTTGGCTAAAACATATGAAATGCGTTTTGGTGTATTGCACCGCAAAATTCAACGGAATGGAAAGACCAAGTGCATACCTATCCTTCCGCGGAGATTAAGGTGGTCAGTGATCAATTCTGTTCATGAGTCTTTAATGCATCTTGGTTGGGAAAAAACCTTGGACAAACTTTATGATATGTACTGGTTTGAAAAAATGTCGAAATATGTCAGAAAATTTGTTCAAAATTGTATAACGTGTACTGTTTCTAAGTCACATTCTGGGAAAATCCAAGCAGAATTACATCCTATACCCAAAATTTCGATTCCTTGGCATACAGTGCACATTGATGCAACTGGTAAGCTTAGCGGAAAAAATGATAAAAAGGAATATGTCTTTGTCTTAGTTGGTGCGTTTACTAAGTTTGTAATTCTACACCATACCTTGAACATCGATTCAGTGCGTAGTATTCAAGCTTTGAAATCCAGCGTGTCTTTGTTTGGGGCTCCAAAACGAATTATTGCAGATCAAGGACGATGCTTTGCAAGTAGTGAATTTCGTGAATTTTGTAAATTTCATAATATTGATTTACATCTAATAGCAACAGGTAGTTCTCGTGCTAATGGTCAGGTAGAAAGAGTGATGAGTACCCTTAAGAATATGCTAACTGCAGTTGAGTCTGATAAAGAACGTTCATGGCAAGATGCTTTGCCTGATATTCAATTGGCACTCAATTGCACTGTTAACCGTGTGACTAAATGTAGTCCACTTGAGTTGATGATTGGGAAAGTAGCCAGACCATTAGATTTGATGTTTTCGGATGAAGTTGATCAAATTACTGATATTGAAGAAACACGAGAGCTAGCTGATAATAATATAAAAAACAATGCAAAATACGACAAATTAAGGTTTGACCAAGGTAAGACAAAGCCTGTTAAATTTAATATTGGTGAAATGGTTTTGCTACAGAATGAGGAACGTAACCAAGCTAAACTTGATCCGAAGTATAAAGGCCCATTCAAAATTGCTGAAATTTTAGATGGTGATAGATATGTTTTATCGGCTCTTAATAATAAACGAACCTATAAGTACGCTCATGATCGTCTGCGTAAAATGCCTGAGGGTGACGACTCAACAGATGTTGAAATACTAGCCAATGCTGTGGATTAATTATTTACTTACATGAATTTTGATTTTATTTTTTTGGTTTGCATTAACTATGTTATTTTTCGGGCACTTTGTTTAATTTTTTTTGGTTGGAATAAAAATTTGATTAATTTTAAATGATTATTATGATTATATTTTTTTTTGGTTTTGATCTTGTCCAGGTTTTACGATGAATATAATCATTTGACATGGCAATAGTTGAGGATTCCACCAGGTTTTATGGTGAAGATTATCAAGTGATATGATAATAGTTGTGGATACTGCCAGGTTTTATGGCGAAGAGTATCATGTGTTATGGTAATAGTTGAGGATTCCACCAGGTTTTATGGTGAAGATTATCAAGTGATATGATAATAGTTGTAGATACTGCCAGGTTTTATGGCGAAGAGTATCATGTGTTATGGTAATAGTTGAGGATTCCACCAGGTTTTATGGTGAAGATTATCAAGTGATATGATAATAGTTGTAGATACTGCCAGGTTTTATGGCGAAGAGTATCATGTGTTATGGTAATAGTTGAGGATTCCACCAGGTTTTATGGTGAAGATTATCAAGTGATATGATAATAGTTGTGGATACTACCAGGTTTTATGGTGAAGAGTATCATGTGTTATGGTAATAGTTGAGGATTCCACCAGGTTTTATGGTGAAGATTATCAAGTGATATGATAGTAGTTGTTGATACCGCCAGGTTTTATGGTGAAGAGTATCATGTGTTATGGCAATAGTTCAGGATTCCACCAGGTCTTATGGTGAAGAATATCATGTGTTATGGTAAAAGTTGTGAATACCACCAAATGATCTGGTGGTCAGGAATGGCCGAATGAAAGAAGAGGTCACACGAGGGCGTGTGACATGTCAGAATGGCCGTGTCGCAGATAATGTTTGATCGTCAATCAACAATATGTTGGTTGGATGGAGTTTCACTACTGTGCTTCAAAATACTTGTTGGAAAAACTTGTGTAAAAAATGAATTTGATTTAATTGTCAAAATGGAAAAATTGATTGGAGAAATTAATTGAAAATTTGAAATAAAAAAGATAAGTTTACGATTTGAAGAAAAAGTAGTGAAAAACCATCACGATGAATTCTCCGACATCAGAAGTGGGATCGAATGCATCCCAAGCTAATGATAAGGAAGTCGACTGGAAGTTGGTTTTAGAACAGCAGAATCAAAATTTCATGACGCTGTTGGAGGTTCTACAACGACCTCGTGAAAAAAAGGAGACTCAACTACCAGAATTTGATCCGCGTACTGGTGATGCCCACTCTTGGCTAGCAACAGCTGATATATGCATGGGTGAACATCCGTTAAAAGATGCTGAGTTAATGAATGCGCTAAGCCGTGCGCTAAAAGGACAATCCTCACAATGGTTATCACAAATTTCGTATGTTGGAATGACGTGGCCCGAATTCAAGGACGTATTTATTGCAAGATTTGATTTTTCCGAAACATTAGCTGCCTACTTGATTAATTTGAATAACACTAAGCCAAAGGAAGGTGAGTGTCTATCATCTTATGCAGTTTCATTGTTAACGTCCCTCATGGCAAAGTGGAAAAAATTAAATGTGGAGCAGATAGCAGTGGCAACTGTTTTGGCCCATATTGCTCAATTCGAGCCACGTGTTCAACGTCTAGCTTTTACAACTGATGTACAAACAAGGGTACAGCTACAACAAGAATTGAAAATATCATCGTTTTCAAAGAGGAAAGTGTCAGCAACCCATGAAGGTGAACCCGAGAGCAAGCGGCCAAATTTTACTTCAGCACAATTCTTAAAATGTTTCAATTGCGGCAACGCTGGTCATAAAGCTGCAGCTTGCAGAAGTCATCTAAGCAAACACGTCCAGCCGACTACCTCAAACAAGGAACAATTGATGAAGAAAATAAGTGCATCGAATGTGACCTGTTTTCGTTGCCGAGCCCAAGGTCACTACGCCAACAAATGTCCGAATTTGCAGAAGAAGATAGACAACAAGCAAATATCTGAAAAACGTGTTGACATGTGAATACTTGATACACCCTCGGGCATTTTAAATCATGCAGGTAAGGAGTATTTCTTCATTTTTGATTCAGGAGCCGAGTGTTCATTGATTAAAGAAACGGTTGGTTCCAAATTCTGTGGAGAATTTTTTAACAATATTGTGGCTATGACTGGCATTGGTCAAACTAGTGTCAAAAGTAAATTACAAATTTTATCTAAAGTAACGATTAATAAAATTGACATTAAAATACTTTTTCATGTTTTGCCCGATCGGTATTTGCAATTTGACGTTATTTTAGGACGCGAAATTTTAAATGAAAACCTTAGTGTTCAAATGACAGCAAAACAGTTAAGTGTTACCCAGATAAAAAGTGATGAAGTTGAAGTGTATTGTATGAAAACTGAAGACTATATTTTTGCTGACATAAATACTGACATAACTCATGAGTATAAGGATAAACTATTAGCAATTTTAAATAAATTCAAGAAAAGTTTTGTACACCTAAGTGTCCAGCTCATTTAGATCCTATGGAAATACGATTGATGGATCCAAATAAAACGGTTTATCGAAGACCATACAGGCTTAGTCCAGAGGAACAAAACATTGTGCGTAGCAAAGTAAATGAACTTTTAGTGGCAAATGTTATTCGACCAAGTTCATCACCTTTTGCCAGTCCTATACTGTTAGTGAAAAAGAAAGATGGATCAGATAGAATGTGCGTAGATTATCGACAATTAAATGATAATACCATCCCGGATAGATTTCCTTTACCATTGATATCTGACCAAATTAATAGACTTCATGGTTGTCACTACTTCACGACTTTAGATATGGCTAGTGGGTATCATCAGGTACCTATTCATCCTGACGCTATTGAGAAAACCGCTTTTATAACACCAAATGGACATTATGAATATCTTGCAATGCCATTTGGGTTGCGTAACGCGCCTGCAGTGTTTCAAAGAAATATTATAAAAATTCTTGGTGAACTTGCTAATACATACGTTGTGGTCTATATGGATGATATTTTGGTTGTGGGCACAGAGAATATTGACGAGAGCTTACAAAGGATTGATGTGGTTTTGGGAACACTGGCTAAATATGGAATTTCGTTTAATATTAAAAAGTGTTTTTTTATGAAAACGAAAGTAGAATATTTAGGGTTCGAGGTTAGCCGTGGTGAAATCAGACCGAATTCCAAGAAAATTGAAGCTTTGGTTGCTCTTCCTCCTCCTCAGAGTATAACACAATTGCGTCAATTTATTGGGTTAGCGTCCTACTTTCGACAATTCGTTCCAAAATTTTCCCAAATTCTAGCTCCACTATATGCATTGACGAGTAAAAATGTTCTTGATTGGAAACCGTCTCATGAATCTATACGGCAGAAAGTTATTTCTATACTTACAAAGGCGCCAGTACTAATGATATTTGATCCGAATTGTTATATTGAACTACACACAGATGCTAGTTCTATAGGATTTGGTGGTATTTTAATGCAAAAGAAAGAGAGTAAAATGCATGTTGTGGCTTATTTTAGCAAACGAACGACACACGCAGAATCAAAATACCATTCGTATGAATTAGAAACTCTAGCAGTAGTAAATGCAATAACACATTTTAGGCATTATTTATATGGACGAAAGTTTGATGTCATAACAGATTGCAATTCTTTAAAGTCATCGCGAACTAAACTTGATTTAACTCCCAGAGTGCACAGGTGGTGGGCTTTTCTTCAAGCATTTGATTTTAATATTATACATAGAAATGGAGACAGAATGTGTCATGTTGATTTCTTTTCAAGAAATCCTTTACCTGCTATTCCTGTTGCAGAATCATGTGAAATGTCCTTCAAAGAGGTTAACATAACAGATATTTCCGATAACTGGTTATTAGCTGAACAGCAACGTGACTCTGAATTGACTTGTTTGATAGCGGACTTAAATGAAAACAAAGTTAGTGAAGATTTGGCTAAAACATATGAAATGCGTTTTGGTGTATTGCACCGCAAAATTCAACGGAATGGAAAGACCAAGTGCATACCTATCCTTCCGCGGAGATTAAGGTGGTCAGTGATCAATTCTGTTCATGAGTCTTTAATGCATCTTGGTTGGGAAAAAACCTTGGACAAACTTTATGATATGTACTGGTTTGAAAAAATGTCGAAATATGTCAGAAAATTTGTTCAAAATTGTATAACGTGTACTGTTTCTAAGTCACATTCTGGGAAAATCCAAGCAGAATTACATCCTATACCCAAAATTTCGATTCCTTGGCATACAGTGCACATTGATGCAACTGGTAAGCTTAGCGGAAAAAATGATAAAAAGGAATATGTCTTTGTCTTAGTTGATGCGTTTACTAAGTTTGTAATTCTACACCATACCTTGAACATCGATTCAGTGCGTAGTATTCAAGCTTTGAAATCCAGCGTGTCTTTGTTTGGGGCTCCAAAACGAATTATTGCAGATCAAGGACGATGCTTTGCAAGTAGTGAATTTCGTGAATTTTGTAAATTTCATAATATTGATTTACATCTAATAGCAACAGGTAGTTCTCGTGCTAATGGTCAGGTAGAAAGAGTGATGAGTACCCTTAAGAATATGCTAACTGCAGTTGAGTCTGATAAAGAACGTTCATGGCAAGATGCTTTGCCTGATATTCAATTGGCACTCAATTGCACTGTTAACCGTGTGACTAAATGTAGTCCACTTGAGTTGATGATTGGGAAAGTAGCCAGACCATTAGATTTGATGTTTTCGGATGAAGTTGATCAAATTACTGATATTGAAGAAACACGAGAGCTAGCTGATAATAATATAAAAAACAATGCAAAATACGACAAATTAAGGTTTGACCAAGGTAAGACAAAGCCTGTTAAATTTAATATTGGTGAAATGGTTTTGCTACAGAATGAGGAACGTAACCAAGCTAAACTTGATCCGAAGTATAAAGGCCCATTCAAAATTGCTGAAATTTTAGATGGTGATAGATATGTTTTATCGGCTCTTAATAATAAACGAACCTATAAGTACGCTCATGATCGTCTGCGTAAAATGCCTGAGGGTGACGACTCAACAGATGTTGAAATACTAGCCAATGCTGTGGATTAATTATTTACTTACATGAATTTTGATTTTATTTTTTTGGTTTGCATTAACTATGTTATTTTTCGGGCACTTTGTTTAATTTTTTTTGGTTGGAATAAAAATTTGATTAATTTTAAATGATTATTATGATTATATTTTTTTTTGGTTTTGATCTTGTCCAGGTTTTACGATGAATATAATCATTTGACATGGCAATAGTTGAGGATTCCACCAGGTTTTATGGTGAAGATTATCAAGTGATATGATAATAGTTGTGGATACTGCCAGGTTTTATGGCGAAGAGTATCATGTGTTATGGTAATAGTTGAGGATTCCACCAGGTTTTATGGTGAAGATTATCAAGTGATATGATAATAGTTGTAGATACTGCCAGGTTTTATGGCGAAGAGTATCATGTGTTATGGTAATAGTTGAGGATTCCACCAGGTTTTATGGTGAAGATTATCAAGTGATATGATAATAGTTGTAGATACTGCCAGGTTTTATGGCGAAGAGTATCATGTGTTATGGTAATAGTTGAGGATTCCACCAGGTTTTATGGTGAAGATTATCAAGTGATATGATAATAGTTGTGGATACTACCAGGTTTTATGGTGAAGAGTATCATGTGTTATGGTAATAGTTGAGGATTCCACCAGGTTTTATGGTGAAGATTATCAAGTGATATGATAGTAGTTGTTGATACCGCCAGGTTTTATGGTGAAGAGTATCATGTGTTATGGCAATAGTTCAGGATTCCACCAGGTCTTATGGTGAAGAATATCATGTGTTATGGTAAAAGTTGTGAATACCACCAAATGATCTGGTGGTCAGGAATGGCCGAATGAAAGAAGAGGTCACACGAGGGCGTGTGACATGTCAGAATGGCCGTGTCGCAGATAATGTTTGATCGTCAATCAACAATATGTTGGTTGGATGGAGTTTCACTACTGTGCTTCAAAATACTTGTTGGAAAAACTTGTGTAAAAAATGAATTTGATTTAATTGTCAAAATGGAAAAATTGATTGGAGAAATTAATTGAAAATTTGAAATAAAAAAGATAAGTTTACGATTTGAAGAAAAAGTAGTGAAAAACCATCACGATGAATTCTCCGACATATATATATAAGGGTGGGCCGATTTGAAAACTGATCTCGGCTACCCCCCTATGTGAAAGTTCATTCGATTCTATGAATATTTACCCAAGGAACTATACCTCTGCGTTCAACTTTAGTTCGGCGCATTTTTGATCGAAAATTTCACTTTTTACTATTTTTTTTTTATTTTCATACAAAATTTTTTAAATTTTTATAAAATCAAAAGTAATGTCATTACATGATTTGGTATTCTATCAGTAATCAATTAAATTGGGTTCTGTTTACATAAAAAATTTACTTGATGGTGTGGAATTGATGCTATATATTTAAAAAAGTGATATGGGTCAAATAGTCGATTATTTTGACCGACATTCAAAATAAACGATTCATATTTTTGGATGCATTTTTCAAACAAAATACCAACCTAGGCTAAAAGTTCATTCAATTCCATGAACATTTGCCCACGAAACCGTACCTCTACGTTCAACTTTAGTTCGGCGCATTTTCGATTGAAAATTTTACCTTCATTTTTGTGCTTAGTTTTCAAAATTCTTATAGAGCCAAAAGTAATATCATAATATGTTTTGGCTGGTATTCTGTCAGTAATCAATAAAATTGGGTTTTGTTTTTACGAAAAGTTTACTTGATAGCATGGAATTGATTATATTTATTCCAAAAAATTATATCGGTCAAATTATGTAAATTTATTATAAACATTCATATTTTTACATGGATTTTTGGTATATTGTTCTGTTAAATTAAAAAAAGCGGCTAATTTATTTCCTAAAACTGCCACCACATGTTGCCCTGGAAAAAATTGAGTGTCAGATTTGGCATCCTAGCATCCAAAAACACTTGGGTTGGTGTTTCGATTGAAAAATCCATGTAAAAATATTAATCGTTTTTAATAAATCGGTTATATTTATTTATATTTCAAACAATAAATGTCACACAGCATTTGGATCGCTTTTTTATTTAAATAAATCCATGAAAATATTTAAAAATTGATCGAAAAAATCCATGTAAAAATATAACTCGTTTATTTTGAAATCGGTTAGATGACCGATATAATTTTTTAAATAAATATAATCAATTCCACGCTATCAAGTAAACTTTTCGTAAAAACAAAACCCAATTTTATTTATTACTGATAGAATACCAGCCAAAACATATTATGATATTACTTTTGGCTCTATAAGAATTTTGAAAATTAAGCACAAAAATGAAGGTAAAATTTTCAATCGAAAATGCGCCGAACTAAAGTTGAACGTAGAGGTACGGTTTCTTGGGCAAATGTTCATGGAACTGAATGAACTTTTAGCCTAGGTTGGTATTTTGTTTGAAAAAATGCATCCAAAAATATGAATCGTTTATTTTGAATGTCGGTCAAAATAATCGGCTATTTGACCCATATCCACACCATCAAGTGAACTTTTTATGTAAACAGAACCCAATTTAATTGATTACTGACAGAATACCAGCTAAATCATGTAATGACATTACTTTTGATTTTATAAAAATTTAAAAAATTTTGTATGAAAATAAAAAAAAAATTAGTAAAAAGTGAAATTTTCGATCAAAAATGCGCCGAACTAAAGTTGAACGCAGAGGTATAGTTCCTTGGGCAAATATTCGTAGAATCGAATGAACTTTCACATAGGGGGGTAGCCGAGGTCGATAAAATTTCGTCCATACAATTTGGCCCACCCTAATATATATACATATATATTATATATTATATATATTATGTATATATATATTATTGTATATATTATGTTGCCTCAAAAAAAAATATTTTACTTACATATTAGGGTGACACAAAAAAATTTGTATATATTGTATATATATATATATATATATATATTGTAATATGTATATATAATAGGGTGCAACGAAAAATTTTTCAAAAGTATAAAGGATATTAATAAATAAAAACGCTAGTTTTACAATTAAAAAAAAAATACTCAATTTCAGTTTACCAAGGGTACGAAACGTGTCCGACTGAAAAATTGGAAAACGATTTTTGTCCGTCAATTCTACAATTGTATACTACGATTTTTAATAAAACAACTTAGAAAAAATCAGCTTGTTATTTATAAATAGGACGTCTACAACTTTAATGCTCATACATTCTATAAAAAAGTAATATCGACTGTCATTTGTCATTTTTACATAAAAGGCCCTATTTTTTTATCGGACAACTTATTCATTAAGTTGTATTCTTCATTTACAGACTAAAAATCATAAAAAAACATTGTTATTAATAAATTTCCACTAACTCGTGGAAAAGCCGATTTTCGCTGTCGGACGGAAAAACAGGCAAGTATATTTTGTCGGACAATGTAAAAATATTATTTTGCACGTTATTTTTAAACGATATTGAAAAAATCAGCTTGTTATTACTAAATTTTTTTAAGTCATTTTTTTGGCATGTTTAGTTTGGTAGACACCCCTTATGGAACCAAAATTTTTGTCGGACAATTTTTTTTTCGGATATTTCACGAAGTCGACTTTTGAATTCATTAAACAGCAATATGTTATTAATAAATTTGGTACACCACTTTAAAATGACCACTTTTGGAAAAGCTGGAGAGGAAAAGCCCCCGATTCAGAAAGTTTCCCAAGAGATATTTGGGGGTCTAGGTATAATTAAGCTATCCTAAAAGTTATAAGCTGTTATGTATGAGTAGTACAATATGTCGCCTGGCACCTAGACTATAGTTTTTGAGCAAATAAAAATAAAATATACAAAAAAATAACGATGCATGTCATAATGATCATTGTATTTCTTGTAGGCTGTACCGAAAAATGTAAATCCTCCGAATTGCCCTGAGCTTCGGCCGATTGGAAAATACTGGGCTATAACAAAGAGAAAATTGCTAAGAACGAAGAAAGTTGTCAAAAATGAAACGAAACTAAAACAAAAATGCAGAGCCATCTAAGTAACTGGTCCCATTCATTTTTATGTGTTCTTTTTATACAATAAAAAAATATTACTTGGTGAAAAGTTATTTTTTTCACCAAAATTTTTTAAACTTAAAAATGTGTTTTTTAAAAAAAACCCCCCTTAAATATTTTTAAAGTACTTTAAATTAAAGCATAATTCATAAGCTGCAAAATGATGTATGAATCAAGATAGGATTCGGTCGTTAGATGAGAGTTTTTGTTTACTCAATAGGAAGGCATCTTACGAAAAAAGTGTACAAGGTATAAACCAGTTAATCATATGTCAATTTACAAAATTTTGGTGTAAGCTAAAAATTTTTGAAAAAAACACCCTTTTCATGAAAATGACTAAAAACGTCAACTTCAACACCCATTATTTTAACAACCAATGGTACGAGAACCAAATCCTCCCGGGTTAGTGTTCTTGCAAATTTGGGCGAAATCGGAGACAAAAAAATTTTCAGATGGTACGCTTGGCGTGTTTTGCTTCATATATCTCAACCAAATGAGCAAACCTTTTCATTTTCTTAAAGAAATATCCTTGAGCTTCAAAAAATGTATTACTTTTTTTTGTTGTTAAAAAAATAAACGTTTTGCGAGTATACCCATTTTTTGTCGACTACTTTTTTTCGAGTACATACCTAATAGAAACAAATATGGCACAATAGCTTTGCCAAAATATAAAGCGATATTGTTGGACCATATTTGAGGTCGTTAAAAGTAAATGAATAGAAAAAACGGAGTAGCATATTTTCGGAAAGGAGGGCTAGAAATTCTTGAATGTTTTGTATTTTGAGGACATCTTTTATGCACAACTCCGCAGTAAATAGTGATTAAAAAAAAACAAAAGGATTTTTGGAAATTTCATGAATACCCCCAAAAATCTGAAAGAGGATGTGAAAAAAGTGAAATGAGAATTCTTTAAATTTTTTTGAATGCAACTTTAGGAGTATTTTTCACACAAATGCAAGCAAAACATACATAAAAATTACGAAGTGTAAGCGTAAGCTCTGAGAAAAAACTGAACGAATTAAGACTAGAGGGCGTGGCACCTCCCATATAAGCAAAAGCTTAAAAACGCAGTACTGAAAGCGTTTTTTGAGATAATCGAACTAAATTTTACTCAGAAACTAAGAAGTATAAATGCAAGTCTGAGCAGAAACTGGGTGAACTCGGACAAGATGGCGTGGCACCTCCGATAAAAGCAAAATTTTAAAAACACTGCAGTGTAGGATATTTAATGTTTGGCCAGGCCAAAGGTTACACCCTTACTAGTTCTTTTGGAATCCTCGATTAATTTTCTTTTATTGAGTAGTACATTTGCCATACCAGGTTTTTAATTTCATGTCAGGAAAAAAAAGAAAGAATTTTCCATTTTTTTATGCGCCTTTTTGACCCCTATTCCAAAAAATTTCACTAGGGCTTGCCAGAGACGAGATTTGCTTAACACTTAAGAATAACGCTTAAAAATGTACAATAATAAAAATGTTTGCTTATAATAAAAATGTTTACTGATAAAAATTTTTTTAATACGTAGCATTAGTTTTATAAGTGAGTACCCCTTTTCCAATCCCATCCATACTTTGAAAAGTGTTTGATAAATATAATGTTCATCTATGTATCAAGTTTCTGTTGTAGGTGCAGAGCTAGAATACATTTATCATTTTAAGTTTATTTTTTGCAGAGTTTGATTTGGTTTGGAAAAAGGTTAATTTGATTTGAAAAATTATCAGTATGATGTGAAAAAGGTTAAACTTGGCGTGGAAAACCTGTATTAAAACTTAAGGATTAAAATACTAAAGCAGTTACTTAATTCCACCCATAAGTATGTATCCCTGTACCTCTCCGAAACCAGCACTGCTGAAGCACTTTATTGTATTTTTCTCTGCCATTCACTTTAATTTTGTGAATGAAATAAATTTTTGTGCTCTGCTCAACAATTCAATTGAATACGACGACCAGTCCACCAGATACACCTAGCTATGGGCAAGGATATCTACACCACCTGCTTCTACTGGGGCGTCAAAAATGCACACATCTTAACGAATTTGTAACATAAAAAACTGAGTGAAAAAAATTCCAATCTATTTTTTTTTCTAAATACGCTCTCACATTATGGTTGAAGAAGTTCGTCCTGCTTTTTTATCCGTAATGTAAACTGTAACGAAAAAAACCACTAAGTTCTTCTCAATAAGGCTTGCTCCTGTATGGTACGTGTAAGTATGTATTTACAATTGTTGTTGTGCCAATGAGTAAATTTCGTTTCATTCATTTGCAAAATTTCATTCATGTTGCGTCTGCTGTACATTAGTATAACGCTGCTTGCAGAAAGTATGCTGCCGCCTATAGCTTTCAACATGCGACATTGACGTTGAGGTTTTTCTTTTGTAATAATCAAACGTTGGTTACATAAATACGAATAATCGGATCGAATCCCTTGAATCTTTTTCATAATGCTATAACTTAGCTGTGAATTTTTCTCATTCACTGTTGCAATGGCTAAAATAACATTGTCATGCTAAAATAGTTTGGGTGTAAAATTCAAACCAAATTGCAATAAATACAGATCCACCCCAAACTTGGTATAATATCTATGCTTCAATTTGTTATGCAAACCGTTTATACTTCTTCGTATAAAATGTATACACATAAAATATTAACACAATTTAAACTATTTTGGTTTAAATTTCATAGTATCACCAACGACGTATATGAATAAGATATTCAAATTTTATTCGTTTGACTTACTCGCCGGTCTGTGAAATTTGGCTAGACACAAATAAAGTTGTTCAAAGAGGAATAAAATGTTGCTATGCCAACGCTGTGTTTGATTTATTGAAAATTGTTTATTAAACAGACGCAGAATTCGAAAAACAAACGTATTTAGACAATTCGTTTGTCCGCTTTCAGCAACATTTTATCAATTTTCACAAATTCCACAGATCACAGTAACGAAGTGTGTATCTTGATAAAAATATACGTCGTTGGTATCACTACATAAAAATCTTTTTTTTTTTTTTTTTTTTTTTTGTATAAATTTTATATAGGAGCATTCCAAAGTTGGTACGGGACAAATCGTACGCATTTTTTGAGTTTAAAAGTTAAATTAAAGACAAACCAGAATGTTATCAAAAAAAGCATCTAGTACATTTATTTTGTGTGATATAGACCTATTAAAACCAATTATTTGTTCTTAATAATATTTATAGATAGTGAGTAATTAATAAGAAAAGAAGTTCGTTTGTACGGGACAGCCCAAATCTACCATACTTTCCATTTTTTGACTTTGTAGCAAGTTTTTAGCGAAATTAATAAGCTTTAAAAATTAGCAAAAATATTTTTGGATAGACTAAGGGTCAAGGTATAATAAAACAATAAAAGTTTGAAAAAATATTTATTTAAATGAGAGTTATTAAATAAAAATTAAATTGTTTGTTCGGGACATTTTTGTTTGTACGGGACTCGTACGAAATACATGTATATTTAATTAGTTTTAAATCATTTTTTAAATGAAAATATAACACTATGATTACCCCAAGCGTGTTTTTTGCATGTTACTTGATGGCCATTAACTGAAATTTAATGAACTTTTGATATTCTTGGGATAGGCTCATGGATGAACATTTTTAATTTTTTAAGCTATATCTGATTCAGAAATGAAAAAATTCTCGTAGAGGGTACTACAGTGGCTGCTAGTGTCGCGAAATCTTTTGCGTTTTTGACTACGGCACCTTCTCTTTGACTTCGACCTTTTTGACTTACAAGTCGTTTCACATTACCACC
This sequence comes from Calliopum simillimum, assembly GCA_951812925.1. NCBI lineage: Eukaryota > Metazoa > Arthropoda > Insecta > Diptera > Lauxaniidae > Calliopum > Calliopum simillimum. Next base: position 11,159,629 of record OX638373.1, on the reverse strand, counting down.
AACTTCGTGAACCATGCCTTTGGGATATGTTCATAAGTTACATAGATGCTGTTTAAGCATTACGTAAGCAGATTTTCAATGATATAAGCAAAATTTAACAAATCGTGAACACGAACCCTTCTCTTATGATTAAACGTAAGCAGATTTCAAATACGAACAAGAATTCAGGAACTAAATTATTTTTATAACTAGTAAGGGTGTAAAATTTGGCCTGGCCAAACATTAAATACCCTACACTGCAGTATTTTTAAAAATTTGCTCATATGGGAGGTGCTACGCCCTCTTGTCCGAGTTCACCCAGTTTTTGTTCAGAGCTTGTATTTATAGATTTTAGTGTCTGAGTGAAAAACGTTTTCAGCTTTTGCTTGTATAGGAGGTGCCACGCCCTCTTGTCCGAGTTCCTCTAGTTTTAGCTTAGATCGTGCATTTATAGTCTGTAGTATTTGAGTGAAATTTGGTTGGATTATCTCAAAAAGCTCTTTCAGTATAGCATTTTGAAGCTTTTGCTTATATGGGTGGTGCCACGCCCCCTTGTCCGATTTCACCCAATTTTTGTTGAGAGCTTTCATTTATGATTCTTAGTGTCTAAGTCAAATTTGGTTCTAATATCTCATAAAACGCTTTCAGTATAGCATTTTGAAGCTTTTGCTTATATGGGTGGTGCCACGCCCCCTTGTCCGATTTCACCCAATTTTTGTTGAGAGCTTTCATATATGATTCTTAGTGTCTAAGTCAAATTTGGTTCTAATATTTCATAAAACGCTTTCAGTATAGCATTTTGAAGCTTTTGCTTATATGGGTGGTGCCACGCCCCCTTGTCCAATTTCACCCAATTTTTGTTGAGAGCTTTCATTTATGATTCTTAGTGTCTAAGTCAAATTTGGTTCTAATATCTCATAAAACGCTTTCAGTATAGCGTTTTGAATCTTATGCTTATATGGGTGGTGCCACGCCCTCTTGTCCGAATTCGCTCAAATTTTTATCAAAGCTTGCGCTTACAATTCGTAGTACTTATATGTATTGTGGTTGCATTGTCGTGAAAAATACTCCTAAAATTGCATTTTGAATATAATTTTTGTATGGGCGGTAGGCGTGTCCGTTGACCGATTTTGCTCATTTTCAATCCCCCGAGCTAACTTTGACGACGGAGGCAGTGTACCAAATTTCATTGAATTATCTTGCTCATTTTTCCCGAAAAGTGTATTTCAACACACAGCCAGCCAGCCAGCCAGCCAGCCAGCCAGCCAGCCAGCCAGCCAGACAGACGGACATGGCTATATCGACTCAGGAGGTGACGCTGATCAAGAATATATATACTTTTCTATACCTGCCACGCCTCCTTCTCTGCGTTACAAACGGAAGGACAGAGTGAATATACCCTGGGTGTAGGGTATAATTAAAGCAATAGCGGTCATACGGAAATTGAAAAAATCCTTGACACTTTAAATCAATTTTAAGGGCTAAAGTTAGACTTTAATTTAAATATTTTTTGTCTTACGTAAGAATTTTATCGACCTCTCCTCCTGTATAAGCAACAATAAGCAAATCTTGAACCACTCCCCACCTAAATATGCTTACGTTATACTTGAACGGCGTTTGTACGGGACACCCATAACTGTTTTGTTTGTTGCGGTATAATACAGATGTTTGCAAGATTATTTTTTTGCAAATTCTATTTATCAATACACCAGTCTATGACCTTAAACGATAGATATAATTTGTAACGTAACTCATCATGGTTTAACAGAAAAACAATGATGAATATGATCAAAAATATACCTAGTAAAAAAAAAACTTTGGCACTTTCTTTAACTGTAAAAAACTGAGCCTAATACCAAGATTTTAGTATGAAATCAATTTGTAAAGTAAAGTTTAATCCCACTAGAATATATTCGATCCCTTAAAACATTTGAAAAATAAATCTGAAACATCTGCTAAAAAATACCATTTTCACTGGAATGCTCCTATAGCATTTCATATGAAAGCATTTTAAACCGTTTTATATAAAATTCATATTATGCCCACATAAACCAATCTACTTACGCACAATAAATTCCATAATAAAAAAATATCATTAAACTTTCAATAATTGCATATATTACGTTAATTTTGTTGTTTTTCTATCACATTATCATTTTGGAATGAGAAAATAAACAATTTATTAATAAAATTAATAAAAACTTTACATGCTCTGCGTTTCCTTTGGTATTAAAACCTTTAATACACAATTGTGCGGGTCTTTTTTGTGAGAATCCTGTTGCCGAAGTTTAAGTTATTTTTTTCGAATTCAGGGTATCGAAATTAGCAATAGTACGAAATTGCGTTAAGATCAACAAACTTTAATTTTTCAGGTCTGAAAGGGTTAGAGCGGGCGTGTTCGTTGACCGATTTCGCTCATTTTCAATCCAACGAGCTGACTTTGACGACGAACGTAGTACACTAAATTTAATTGAATTATCTTGCTTAATTCTTCCGTAAAATGTATTTCCACGCACAGACAGACATCCAGCCAGACAGACGGACATGGCAATATCAACTCAGAAGTTGACGCTGATCAAGAGTATGTATACTTTTCTATACTTGCCACGACTCCTTCTCTGCGTTACGGAAAGAAAAAGTGAATATACCCTGGGTCACACATGTCTGACCTCTGAAAGATAATTTTTTTATTTTTGCTATTAGGCTGTGGAACGCTTATCTATAAACTTAATGTCCACGAAAAACTGAGTGCAATCCAAAAAACATTTGTCATCTTTGTTGCAATAATAAAGTCCAATTTATACATTTTAATTAATTTTTTTTTATTATCATTCTTTTTATTCAATAATTTTTATCTGTATATTAATATCTTTATTATTCTTAACTTAAGTTAAATTCAAATCGGTTTAATTATATATATAAATTTATTATTCAAACATGTTGTTAGTGTTTCATTATAAGACCTTTGTCTTTTTTCACTTACAGATCAATAAATAAATAAATATAAAATTAATGAATGGCAATATGTCCCTTTGGGGTAAGGTGGCCACCTCAGAAGTAGGAGGGTTCACGACAGAAAACTAACAAAGTCTGTGTCTTGCTGGACTGTCACAGTGACATAGAATATGTTCTGATGTTTCCTCTTCTTCATTACAGAATTCATCCTTGACTAATCCCATGTTGTAGAAATGCTTCTTTGGTAGCCAGTGTCTCGTGAGAAATCCTTTAACAATCTGTATACCTGTCCTGTTCAGCAAAAGTAATTGTTTTGTTCTTTTGACTGTCCGTGGCCCAGGGTGTCGTCCCAACCATGTTGTACTTTTCTGTCCAGCCAATTGTTTAGGTTTTATTTAATAAAACTCCAAGGCGGGCTGCTGAATGGAGTAGGATCTATTGTGTTGATGACCCTTTCCTAGCGAGCTCATCTGCAGTTTCATTACCTACAATTTCACTGTGTCGAGGTACCCAAATGAGGTGAACTTTATTTCGGGAGCAGTGTCTGATTAGTAGTCTAAGGCACTCCCAGAAAAAGATGTTATTTGAATGAGTTTAACGCTTAAAAGTGTAATAGACTTTTATTCCACTGGGAAACCTTCTTTCATATTCCTTTAGACAAAACACGATTACATGTACTTCCGCCTGAAACATTGAGTTTTCTTGGCTCATGCATGGAAATATATTTTTATGTGGCCTGGCCTCATCCTGTGTATCATAGGTGGTAATCACCAATGAATTGAGGTCGTTTCTGCTGAGGAATAAAACTTGGAAGTTGTGCAGAAAGTCGTATTTGGGTATGCAGTAATCAGTGATAGTAATGGTTAGGTTGCTGTTGATGTTCAGCTCCTTCCCTAGGATAGACTTTGATATTTTCAGCACTAGCTCTGTCCAGGTATATAAGTTTCGCTACGGACCTCAGCGCTTCCTTTCTTATCACCAGATGTAAAGATTTAAGGTTAATAAAAATGCACTGAAAAAGGAAACTTAACTCAGCATCAACGAAATCATTTAAGCAAAATGATCATGGAAAATTTCGACAAAAGAGTGCGTATGTGGTGAGGTCATCTGCCCGATGTGCATTTCCATACATAGCTTTATCCTATGTACTTATTGTTTGAATAAAAATAAAAATACAATTGGAAAAAATATGTTTTCTATTTAATTCAAATCTTGCGTGAATTATGTGGCACCCTTTATATTACTACTTTTATCTAAATCTTGCACGTGGTTAGCTTACGCCCACATAGTCAAGTAACCGGGTGATAAAGACAATACAAAAAAAATTTCATCTCTAGCTGTGACCTTTGATAAAGGAGAGCAACAATCGTCAGTTGTTATTGTTGTCGGTTACGTCGCCATGCAGTCTGCTTAAGCTTTAAAAACCGAAAAGCTGTTGAATAATTTGATGTACCAAGCGCGGCAAGGCAGCAATGTTCTGCCTGATTCAGTCCGGACTGAAATTATGACGTGAAATAGTCGTTGCCACAATCTCAGCCTTCAGCTTTGTATTGGATTCCAACTATGATAATTCTTGTTGTTTGGTTTTTTTTTTTTTGATTATGAATTGCTGTAGTGGGTGCTTTAACGAAGATGTGCTGAAAAGTTGGTTCGTGTCAGCTAGGGTTGCCAGAGTGCTATAGCGCAAATATGTTATATCAAAATTTAGATATTTTGATAAAAATTTTTAAAATTTCTTTTAAATAATAACTTTCAAAAAAAAGTTAAAAAAAAAATGGATGAAGTATTTTTCTTCAGCCTTTCAGGATGAAAATGCTGTATTTTACAAAATCGTTGCTGCTCATTTTCACAAGATATGCCTACACGTATATACATGATCAAAATCTTTAACCATGAAACTTGATATAAGTACCTTTCAAACTCATTTTGAATTATATCGTTATACTTATTTTTTGTCGCAGAAATAACGTTAACTGAAACAACGAAAAACCGTATTTTTTACCCTTTTTCAACTTTATAGGTTAGCATATTTCGCGTTAAACAAAAAATATCGATAGACATATGTACATCAAAAAGGTTTTTTAGTTTTAAACAAGACCACTGAGCCTGAAAATATTGTCTTGATTTAATATATCACACATTTATATAAGCAAACCCAAAAATTTTTTTGCTAAATATGCTAAATAAGACTTAAAAAAAATACAATAGAATGGGTGATTTATTCAGAACTTTTTTTTAATTTTTAATAAAACACTTCAAATAAAATAGAATGTCGAAATCTTTATTATGACCCGAAAAAACAATCTCTGACATTCACTTTTTAAAGTTAATTTCATTAAAATTTTGGCGGCAGCTACGCCGTAGGTATTCCATTTGGATGGTCCAATTTTCGATCATTCTTGCCAGCATTGCTACCGGTTTATAGCGAGTTACGTGAGTACTGTTGGCTTCCAAGTGTTGAATTGCAGCTGGCCAAACAACAAAGACCTTCGATTTCACATAGTCTCAAAAAAAAATCTATAGTGATATCACACGATCTAGGTGGCCAGTTGACGGGTCCGAATTGCAAAATTAGGTGCTCATCAAAATGATTTCTCAATAACGCAATTGTCTCGCGCCGCTGTGTATGCCACAGTATTGTCTTACTAAAACCAAATGTCGCCGACATTACGGGCTTTAATTTCAGGGAACAAAAAGTCCATTATCATGGTGCGGCAGCGCACGCCATCGACGGTAATGTTATGGATAGATGATTTCACTTGCCCATAAACCAAACCAAAAAGTGAATTTTTGTGGATGTAACGGTAGCTCGAGAATCTCAAGCTCATCAGCTCAAATACGGCAGTTTTGCTTATTGATGGATTGAGCCAGAAATGTGTCTCGTCCCTGAGTAAAATTCGGCGCGAAAACAGCGGATTCTCATTGAGCTGTTACAGAGCCCATTGACTGAAATTAAAGAGTGAATTCAAGTCTGAGGGCTTCAATTCTTTAACAAATTAGATTTTGTAAGCCTTTAAACCAAGATCCTGGTGGAAAATTCGATACGAGAGGCCAAGATGCTGCGCACGGCGTCGAATCGATTGGTTACGGTCTTTAGCCACACTATCTGCTATAACCACAATATTCTCCTCACTACACTCTAAAAAAAAATTGTTTATTACAAGTGATATAGATGGAACTACTTTAACACTTGCGGCAAATAATTATAATCTTTTGAATCAAGCACTTTAAACGTTTGACATTAATAAAAAAATTATCGAACAACCCGCAAGCACCGGGGTTTGAGGACGTAGGACCTTCCGACTGATAGAATAAAACTTATCCACTGATGGTTGTTATAAACAGGTACACAATTTGTATACACAATTTGATATTCGAATGCTGCCTATAGACTTACAAAAAATCATTGTGTATTTAATTTCAATTCAATTAAACAAAAGTAAATAAATTAAAAAAAAGGAAAATAGAGAAGTGAACTAAAAAAAATATAAGAAAAAAATTACCCACACTGAGATTCGAACCCGGGCCCATAGATGCCAAATATTTTTATGATTTGTCGCAGGCGATAAAAACATTTGCGTGCAACAATTCATGAAATGGCTCGTCGAACTTACAGAAATATTTGCTATGACTTATTTTTTATTTATATCAAGTGAAATATTTTTCCTAGTGTTTGCTGCAAATACTAATAACTTGGGATAAAAGATAAATGTTTGCTTTAAATAATAAGTGTTTGTTTTAAATATTCGGCAATTACTATCCAAACAGTCTTTTATATGTGTACGGACTGGATGTGGTTTATTCGGTCGTGTACCATCGAATAACGTACACTGAGACTCAAATTTGTGGATGGATTTCGCAATAGTCTGCTCGGAAGGTCGATGCTGCATACCATATGTTGCTCGAATTGCACAAAAAAACATTTCTCACATAACGACAACTTTCATAATTTAGCTGAATAATTTGGAGACGCTGTTACGGTGTGAAAATTTCCATGATGATTTTTCATACAATAGGGGCTGTCCATAAACTCCGTGACGCTAATATTCGCTATATTGAACCCCCCCTTATGTGACGGTAGCTTCATATAAAAAATAAATAAAATATACCAAGCGTGACGCTTGCTCGAACCCCCCCCCCCCCCCCTCTAAGAGCGTCACGGAGTTTATGGACAGCTCCATACTAAATAAAACCAGTCACGCGTGATAGAGGATATCAAAAAAGTGAGCTGAGAATTTTTTCTCAAATTTTTCGAAAGTCATCGCCGTGTTATGCAAAATTTTGGCTTGATACAGTTTTATTTTATTACGATCTCAGATATGCTCGGAATGAGTCGTGCGATGTATCAAATTTTACGTCTTGAATTAAGGTAAGTTTATAGAAAAACTACTATCTCGAACTTAAAATCAACTATCTATATTGTTTTTAGGTAAAATACCCACAAACACGTATTTTCGAAATTTTGCTTTCTAGTAGTCACCCTACTGTAAAACTCCAAAACATACTTGTGCTCACAAGATTGTCATAAAATCACGCAAGAAATATTTTTCTGGAACACATTAACCTATTATATCCTGTTTTATGGGTCTTTTCTGTTCTACAAAAATATTTTGCGGCGACTTTCACTAGGGGTAGCCAAATACAAGAAATGTTTAAAACTTATAGCCTAAACACAATTGGAGCGTACGACGAATTTCGCCCGACGAATATTCGCTGTCAAAAAAATTCGTCGACGAAGTTCGCTCTGTTAAACACAATCAGAGTGACGACGGCAATAGTTGTTTTTATTTTAAATTGTTGTTTATGTTCTCTGATGGCAATTTTAATAAATAAATATTAAATAAAATCTAATATTCTTTGAATTTTTTCTAAGAAATCTAAAAATTTTACATTAAAAACGTATTTTTCCGGTTTGACATTTCCAAAAATCGCTGCCGCCGGCGACAAAATTAAAACTAGTTCTATTGCAACGAATATTCGTCTTACGAATTTCGTCGTCCGGAGTGGTTGTGTTCAATTTCATATACTCTTGTGTGTTTTAATTTTGACAGCGAATATTCGTCGGGCGAAATTCGTCGTACGCTCCAATTGTGTTTAAGCTATTAAGAAAATTTAATAAAAATACTGTCAGCTCGTTTGGCAACTATTCATATTTTGTTTTTGTTTAGATGCTTGAGTAAATAGCACGTAGTTGCTCTTGTGGTACATGGGTGGCGGCAGCATAGGCAATAATTTCATTGGCGATTGGACGTCACACAGTTTGCTAAATGTTCCCTGCAGCGTCTGAGTACTGTTTGTTTTTGTTTTGCCCAAAAATTTTAGCGTAGTTTTTCTGCTACAGAGTTTCATTCATGGATACTGACTGAGCCTGACACGAGCGTATCGCCTGTTGAGGTATGTAAATGTGTGTGTGCTCGGGTTAGAGTGAGATAGGCGATAGATGAAGCAGCGCAAAAATAATTGAACGATGGTGGGCGTTGGAAACAACAGAAAATTATAAGGCATACAAAAATGTAAACTAACGGTAAAATACGTCATGAAACATCACTAAAAGCAAGCCGATGCACAGTGAGTCAAATCTTATTAAAGTTGACAAAAAAGGCCATGCGCACATACATACGTAGGTATGAACAATAAGCTGGTTCAAAGTCATATTATAATGTTCGTTTTCAAATTGCAATAACCCATGAACGCTGAATTGCACGATAAAAAATGACTTGCTCTATAAATAGTATCCATTTTAGGTAAAAAATTACCATTTACAAGTTATTCAATAAAACAAAATTAAGTGGCGATAAACGTCAAATAAACGGTTTTTGGAAATAACATTTTTTTTTACAAATAAAGAAAATTATTTGTAGAGCATGTGATATTCACAAAAGATATTCTTGCACTTTGATCGTGCGACTGACCGTTCTTGAGTTATCGCAATTTGTAAATTTACACACACGACCGAAAAAAGTATTGGCACACTTGTTCTTTTGGAATTTATATATTTCATTGAAAAGTTCGTGTTTTTTTTAAAGCTTTTGGTTGGTTTTGTTTTCAGAAAAAAAAGTAGGCATTTCTAAGAGAGATGCTCATTTTAATATTTTTTAGAAATAATTTTCCTCAAATTTTGTGCGAAAAAAGTATTGGCACAAGCGGAGTTTCTGAACGATACCAAAAAAATCAACCCTGATTAAGAACTGCCAATGTAAATAAATTAGGGGAATGCCAATTTGAATTGAATTAACAAGCGTTTTGTCATTTTCGGTGCGTTTTTTGTGCAGTTTTAACGTGGTGTCAGCAAAATGGGACGAAAAGGCCCAGAAATGACCATTTCTGAACGAAAAATAATTTCAAACCTCCGATCCCAAGGGAAATCGTTTGCTGAAATCAGAAATATTGTTATTAAGAGCCGATTTACTGCTCGAAGTGTGCTAAAACGCTATAAAGATAAGGAAAACCTTGAAAATGCGGAAAAAAGTGGTCGACCGAAAAAATGTACGCAAAAGGAAGAGCAGCTTGTTGTTAATATCATCAAGAAAAATCCAAAAACAAGTTCAAGAAATTGCAGCAAGCTTAAAGGAAGCTTCAAATACCATTGTTACGCCAAGGATGGTTCAAAATGTTTTAAAAAAGGCCGGGTATCGCTCAAAAGTGACTCGAAAAAAACCTTTTCTCAGTGACGTCAATAAAAAGAAAAGAGTAGAGTTTGCAAAAACTTACATTAACAAGCCATCAAGCTTCTGGAACGACGTCATGTTCATGGACGAAAGTAAATTCAACATTTACAGCAGTATTGGTCGGGTTCGAGTGTGGAGGAAACAAAACACGGAGCTAGAGAAGAATAACATGATGGGACCAGTTAAGCATGGCGGGGGCTCTGTACTTGTGTGAAGGTGAATGGCCGCAGCTGGTATCGGGGAACTTGTGTTCATTGATGGAATTATGGATAAAATGGTTTATTTAAACATTTTAAAAAAAAACTTAAAAAACTGAAAAACTAAACCTTTCACCCCAGTATTACTTTCAACAGGACAATGACCCTAAACGTAGTGCTATAATTGTTAAGGAATGGATACTTTACAACACAACCCACACATTGAAAACTCCTCCTCAATCACCTGACACAAATCGAATTGAGCACATTTGTGGGATGAATTGGGAAAGCGCACGGAACATCACCACATTACCAATAAGGCTCAACTTAAAGCCGTCCTTAAAGAAGAATAGAGTAAAGTTGGTGCGGATATCACTCAAAAATTAGTAGCCTCCATGCCCCGATCATCAAACAAAAAAGAATGCCAATAGCTTTTGATTTTTATCTTTTAATTTTGTTTTGTAACCACTGTGTGTGCAATACTTTTTTCGCCTTAAAAATGAAGTATTTTAAGTTTTTATTATTATTTTTTTCTAAATGTGGTATGACCACAACTGTTTTTTTGTGCTGTACGAGTAAGCAATAAATGCTTTAATAAAATTTATTTGTTCCTTATAAAAAGAGTGCACGGTCTTTTAATGGTAATCATTCAAACTTTCAAAAACCAGGTGTGCCAATACTTATTTCGCCCAGTGTATAGGGTAAACTGGGATACCTCCGACACTTAGAGACCTGTATTTTCGACAATTATTAAGATTTTTTATTTTTATTTAAGATTTATTCAAGATGATTTTATTATTAAACTAATGAAAAATTTGATACATAACATCTTCATAATAAGATTTCATACAATTTAAGGTTTTACACATATTTCAAAAGTTTAATAATGCTGTATTCTATAGTTCATAGAACTAGAAGCGAATACAGGTTTCTTAAATCTAGTACTCAATAATTGTTTTGTTTGGGGTGTTTAATCTTAAAATTTGACATTATATAATAATAGAAAAATGTTTTAAATATGCAAAAAAGCAATTAATTGTAACAATGCAAAAAAGGAATTAATTTAGAATTTATAAATTAGCTGAACTTTTTATGTTATTATTGAAATTAAAGAATATATTTCACAATAATTATAATTAAAAAGCCATAATTTTACCTTTTTACGAAAAAGTTGTTTTTTTTCAATATTACTTATATTGTTTGGCAAATTGTTATACAGTCTTGGTGCTTTATTACTGAAAGAATGCAGAAAAAGCTGGATGTTGTGTGGTGGTATATAAGCTTTATTGTCTATTTACCCTTAGATTAAATCTTGGGTTGTTTCTGGTTATTAGATAAGTGATTTTATGAAATTTTTTTGAAACCTTATAGAAGTACAAATGCTTGAGTGGCAAAATGTTTAGTTGTTTGAAGAGCTCTAAGCTATTTTCAAATCTACTTTTTTTGCAAATCATTCGAATGATATGTTTTTAGGCAATAAGCAATGGATTGATTTTATTTTTATGAGTGCCTCCCCAGCAGACCAAACCGTATTCTAATTTCAAATGAAAAAGGCCATAATAAATGTTTACAAGTAATTAAGTTGAACAAATATGTTTTAGCACATAAGCTTGACGTAAAATTATCATTAGATATCGCTTAAGAGCAGTTGTATGTTCTACTCAAGACATTTAACAATCCAAAATAACGCCCAGATATTTAAATGAATTGACGCATTCAATGTGAAAACATTTTGAGGAACAAGAAGCCTGGTTATTGTAAGTAACCAAATTTTTTGATTCCTTACATGTGTTCTCATCTATTACAAATTTATTGCAGTCCATGGAATGAAACATGAATTGGTCGCAGTTAATTGCTTTACCGGCATTATCAAAAAACATTATTTTAGTCTTGTCACTAAGAACTAAGTTATGCATTGCAAACCAATGTCTCAAAAGGTTAAGATTATGATTGGTATTTGCTGTTAGATCTACAAGTGAATCACAGTTATAAGTGCAGGCCATATCATCAGCGAAAGCTATGGTTTTACTAATGAACCTTTGTTTAAAGATTGAGTTTATATAGATTAAGAAGAGCACTGGTCCTAAAACCGAGCCTTGTGGTACACCAGATCCTATATTTAAAAACGAATTGTACATGTCGCCTATTTTTACCCTCTGTTTTCTGTTTTTGAGGTAAGAAATAAGCCATTTGTGTACTGACCCCCGTAAGCCACACTTGTATAATTTACCTAGCAGAATTTGGTGATCAACAGTATCAAACGCTTTGGTTATGTCGACAAAGAGTGCTGCAGACTGTTATTGCACGATCTTAACAGTCCGTACTGTTTTCGATTATTCGAGATTATTCGAAAATAAAACAAAGAAAAATAATTTCATAAAAATTGCATTAAGTGTAAGTGTATTATATATTTTGCCAAAACAAAAAAAAAAAAAATCATTTGTCGATCTAAAACAAAAAATTAATAATAATAAACAATACGAAAAATTTGTTACTTTATGTAGATTAAAACTGGATGAACAATTTCATAAAACTTCATACATAGCTGTTTTTGTAAGTAATTTTTTAAGAAGAGATATTTTTTCAAATCTGCCTCAGATATGGAGCATATTTGAGATTCTTTGAAATAAAATTTCATAAATAGCTCTACAGTAGACGCTCACAAATTAGAATCACTTCGGTTTTGAGGTAATTCAAATTTCTGGACGTTTTTGCTTCGAATATAAATAAAAAAAACTAAATAAACTAAAATAACAGTTTTTTTTTTTGTTTAATTTTATTTAATGTGACATTATACTTACGGTGACCAACCCTCCTGTGTTTCCAGGTACAGTTCTGAATTGCGGCTACCTGTCCCCAGAATTTATTTAAGATATACGCTACACACAAATGTTCTGCATTTTATTTTGTGTCTCCTGTTATATTTACGGTGACCATGTCTGTGTGAGCAAAATCGGGGACAAAACGATATTTATACGAAAAAAAACGGAGACAAACGGGGACAGTCGGGCAAAAATCGGGGACACATAAATAGTCAGGCAAACAATGACTGATGAGCAAAAATAAAAGATTTTCACCTCTAAATGTAACCTCCTTCAAAGCGCAAAATTATACCTACAAACGAGGACCTCAACGGTACAATTTTCTTCATAAATTTATACATTATTTATTGCTCGTTAATGAATATATTTATTTCTTTTAATTGTATTACATTTAAATTGGCTTTAAATTATTTTCAAAATGTCTCCGTGTGACCTCAAATATTCTTTGAGCTCGAGACAGTTTAAATGATAATTACATTTAGTTATCAAAATAGTTTTAAGAGTCTTTATTGTAAGCCAGGATTGTGCACACGTAGAGGGTTTTGGAGGTTCAACCCCCCCCCCAGAAAGATCTTTTTCCCATATAAATTATATATGAATTGAATAAAATGTAATAAAATTAATCTATATGAAAAACCTTTCCCAGAGCAAATCCTGCGCATGGTGCTGCTCAAAACTGTGTCTACGTTGTATTCATAATGGAGAAAACTTTCCGTGGAAGCATTTGATTCTGGCAAACACAAGCTAAACTCAACAATTTTTACAAGCCAAAAAAAAAATAAAAGAAATACAGATGATTTTGACATTTCAGTTGTTAATTGTGGAAGAGCCGTTTATGAAATGATTCTATCTGTTGCGAAACTATATAACACTGTTTAAGTTTGCATACTCTCAGGTTTTTAACCTATTGATAAAAATATGAAAATATACAACTTCTTATTGTGATGAATTAGCTAAACAATTACGGTTTTGAATGATATTTTATAAATATTAATAAATGAACTGTGCTAATACAGGACAAATAGGGGACACAAAATAAAATACAGAACATTTGTATGTCCCCTATTTCTCAAATAAATTCCGGGGACAAGCAACCGAAATACAGAACTGTCCCCGGAAATACAGGACGGTTGGTCACCGTAGTTATATTGCACATTGTCAAATTGAATCGTTAATTTCTAAAATTGTATTATTGAAAATTTCTATTTCAAATAAATAAATAGAAATCTAAGCAACATTTCTGCTTCTTAGAAAATTAAAAGAAATATATGCGCAAAAATTCGATTAATCGATATTGGTTCAAAAATCATAAAGTGACGCCGTGCAAGTTTTTTTTAGTAGTAGAGAAAAGCAAGACATCTTTCGAAAAAATTTCATAAGGCATAAAATGCTTAGAATCGTCTAAAAGATACGTGCAAGTTTTTTTAGAATTTTTTGACCTTCATTTTTTTATTTTATTTTTGGACAAATTTTTGAAAAATCATAAAATGTCTCAGAGAATTCTGAAAAAATTCATACGTATTCTGCTAATAAAAAACGGCTTGAAACAATATCGATTACCCCAACTTTTTTTCTGGGGTATAGTTTCGTGATATGTGGAGAATGCGCATGTATTTTTTATAATTTTCTCAGAGGCCAAAAAGTCGCTTAAATTCCTATTTATTTAATTGAAATAAGGATTTTTAATAATAAATGAAAAATTTGGACCCAATATGTTAATTTATAGAGTGAAAATGTTGATTTAAGGAATTTTTTGGAAGAAAATTTTGATTTTATTAAAAAAACCAGGTGGCAACCCTAAAAAAATTACAATGGGTTTTTGGGTTGATCCTATAACTTTTCAATAAAGAAAGTTGACAAAGAAAGGCAATTTTGCGAAAAAACGTCTGGCAACCCTAATATGGCAACCCTAAATTTTTGTTTCGTTGTTTTTGGACCCAATATGTTAATTTATAGAGAGAAAATGGTGTTTTAAGGAATTTTTTGGAAGAAAATTTTGATTTTATTAAAAAAACCAGGTGGCAGCCCTAAAAAAATTACAATGTGTTTTTGGGTTGATCCTATAACTTTTCAATAGAGAAAGTTGACATAGAAAGGCAATTTTGCGAAAAACGTCTGGCAACCCTAATATGGCAACCCTAAATTTTTGTTTCGTTGTTTTTGGACCCAATATGTTAATTTATAGAGAGAAAATGGTGTTTTTTTAGTAATTTTTTGGAAGAAAATTTTGATTTTATTAAAAAAACCAGGTGGCAACCCTAAAAGTTTTTGTATAATTTTAAAAAAATTTATCTGAGCGTGTCCTAAAGTAAAAATTTGAATCAAGTCATAAATGTTTTAATTAACGAGCAATAAATCGTACAGTTGGGGACCACGTACGTAGGTATACTTTTGTGCTTTAAAGGAGCTTACATTTAGAAGTAAAAATCTTTTGCTCATCAGCAGGGCTCGGATTTCGATGAAATGTCATTTTTTTCTGCTTTTACACAGACGTTTTCTGATATCACAGAAACACCGTTCATGATCCCTACGTTTCAAAGCTAAAAGTTTTTATGGCATTTTTTTGCCTTTTTTAGCCATTTTTGGTTTTAAGGTCATTTTCCATAGTAAACTGCATTCTTTTGAGGCATTTTTGTGGTTTTTTATGATTATTTTTGGTTTTTTATGATTATTTTTAGTTTTTAGGTAATTTTTCATAGTTTACGCTATTTTTTGAGGCATTTTAGTGGATTTTTATATTTTTGTCACTTTTCTACAATAAGTTTTAAATTGAAAAGCGTTGCATCTTTGTTTTTCGAAATGGTAAAAAAAGTCGTAGATACATTAGAAAGTTTTGATGCCAAAGCAGTTGGAGAGGCGCAACAAAATTTTTCTAGAGATAAATAAAGGATTGATTAGCGTACATCAAAACTAGTTCTTAATCCATACCACAAGGTATAGAATCTTTGTAGTCAACATTATTGTCTTTGGAAAATAGAGTTGCTTTGATTAAAAGTATGTATAAAAGAAAAGCTTAACGCGTTAATGCTGGTGGGAATGTTTTTAGAAAATTTATTTACGTGCTGGATAAAAATTCTGGAGACAAAAGTTTGTGTCATATTGCTGAATTATAAAGTGGCAACATTTTTGGAAATAGCCAACCAAAATAAAATTCTTTCTTTTATATATGCCCATCTCGTCAATGCAAAAGTAGAAAAAAATTTTCCGGTATACACTGTACAGCAACATTTTAACTTAGAATAGAAAGTCGTGTAATTTTGAAAATTAAAAAATTTGCGTTGTAATTTATTGGAACGCTAATAAATTACTTTTTCTATCAAAAAAGACTAAAAATATGCACTGATTTTATTTTTTTTAGGGCATTTTTTTATTTTTAAAGGTATTTTTTTTTTGGTTTTTTAAGGGCATTTTGTCATTTTTTTTCGGTCATTTTTCGATGTTTTTAAGGGCATCAAAATCCGAGCCCTGCTCATCAGTCATTGTTTGCCCAAAAACTTATTTGACCCCGATTTTGCTCACACAGACATGGTCACCGTATATAAGCACCATATAACTGTTTCAAATACTCAACGATCTGCTGCCTCTCGAAATGTATGTAAAAAAGCCAGCCGTTTTCTTTCCGAATTTTTTTTTATTAAGTACCTCTCACGAGTTATAAGAGCACCTGCAGGTAAACGAACTATTTACCAGGAAAAGTTTTGGGCAACTGAATTCAAATTTGTCCATACAGTGAACTTGCGATAATATAATTTTTCCAAAATACGAACACTTTTCCTCTATCATTGACTACTCCAAAATATAAACTTTGTGCAAAAGCTCTAAAGTATGACATAATTTTTCTTATAATTGAAACAAAATATGAATTTATTTCTAAGTGTTTCTGTTTTGTATGGGATCTGTATAATAATTAATAAATTAATAAAAAATGTTTCTTTTGAGTTTTTAAATAACAAAATATTTATTTCCAAGCTAATTGAACTCGATTCTTTTTTAACCCTTGCGCCTTTCATCATTTTATCGCGATCACTCTGCCTTTCATAAATATGAATTATCTCGTAAAAATTAAAAGGCTTGGTTTTAAATAGTTCTTACTAACGCGAGCTCACTTTATATCCAATTCTTATTGGTCTTTTGACCACTTTTTCCCAAAACTGGGTTATAATGGGCATCTAAAAAATCCATTTCAACCATTCATCAATGTACTGTGCACCAACACAGGGGTCGAGTCAAGTCAAAAAGCCTAAGGACAAACAAACAAATTTAGAACGTACGAACGCATGAAACGGAAACATCCACATCCTCCAGCTACCGAGAAGCATAGCGATAACAGAGAGACGAAGTAGTTAGGAAAGGTGGCGCACGCGGTTGACGCAGCAGAGAACCCGAATATGTATGCGAGTACAAAACGAAGACGTCGACGATGATAACGGTAACAGCGAACAAAAGAACTGACGAATCAACGAGCAAAGTGAAGCAACAGTACGTCATTAAAATCTTCAAATAACGGTTCAGCTAACGGTGTGTGTAGCTTTATCGCTGCAGTGTCGTCACAATGTCAATAAGAACTTAAAATTATTAATACAAGTAATATTAGATATTAATTTAAAAACAAAAAATTAAAAATTTGTTAAAAAAGAGACAACAAAATGTGCTAAAAAATGTTTTAAAATCATAAAGGGCTTAAAACTAAATGACTAGACATAAATAAATTTATGGTACAGTAAACGAAGAAAAAATTATATATATTTCATTCATAAATTGATGAAAAAAAAAAAAATAAATATATTATTTATTTCCAGTACATAATATACAATTTTATAGTTATGTTTAGACTTAAGGTTTTTACAGATTAGGCAAAGAGCGCAAGTTATAAATGAAAAACACATTTTTAATACATGATGTACTCGCGCTGAAAAACCGCATGTCAGTGACAAATCTAAAAAAACAAAAATCTGCGATCAAATATTTACAAATGTTCGATTTCACATAAGATGAAAAAAAAAAAAAATAAAATAATTATGTTTAAAAAGAGTATTATTGAGTGATAACATTTTATATTTTTATGCAAGAAAAAAGTAATAGCTTTTGCCCTCATTCTGAATATGGCCCCTATTTCGAATAGAAACGAAATTTAGTTTCGTTTCTAAATTGGTTTCGATCATAAAATTCGCATTACCAACAGAAACCAAAGCTGTCAGCTTCATTTTCAGTTTCTATTTTGACTGTCAGAATACAAAACTACTCAGTAGCAGTTTCGTCAGTGAGGGATCCAAGGGGGGGAAATGTGGTCGATCGGCCCCCTCTCAAGCCAAGTGATTACATTTTTTTCAAAATTATATGTAAAGATTTTAAAAACATCCTGTTATTATCTAGAAATGTAGTCAATCGGCAACCCCTCTTGACAATGCTGGATCCGCCACTGAGTTTGGTCGGTGTATTTTGTTAAGAAATTTTAGCAAAATGAGTTGGTATGAAATGTGAAGTGTTCGAAAATGATGATAAAAGGTAGATTATACACTTGGACAGTTCCGGATCAATTTTTTTCTGGTTAAAATTTACTTTAGCGAATTTTGTAAAATGTAAAATAAAAATGTGAATATTTGTGAGCAGGACGAAATTAGCAAACCGTTTCAATGTTTTTTTATGGCCTTTTAATGCCAGTTTTAGAGTAGGAAATTTTTCGAAGAAATTCGTTAGTTTTTCAACCAAGTTTATTGAGCTTGTGTTATTTCATAAGCAACCGTTCAGTAGAGTTTACGCATGATTAGAGTATGGTAACATAAAAAAATGAAGAATTATTCACAAATTTACGCTTGTTTATGGAGCAATTATGGAGTTGTCTCTCTTTAACTAATGATAAATGTTAATGTTCGTTACTATTCGCAAGAAGGGCTTATGTTTCGCCCATAAACAAGTACTGGGGCACCCACAAATAATTCAAAACTTGCAATAAAGCAGTTATCAAGTGCACTTATTAAAACAGTGTTTCAGCTCAAAAAAATAAATTCTCATATCTTTTAAAGGCATCTACGAACAAAGCGATATGAAAAAGAAAAAAATTTCATAGGCATAACTTCTTAATATACGTAGAGTTATTTATTTATTAATTTGCTCATTTATTTGTTAAATTACTTTATTAATGCATTTATTAATAATTGGATTTTAATTTATTAATTGATTTATTTGTATTTTTTTTGTTTCTTTGTTTATCTATTTTTTTTTTTTAAATTTAATTGTTTATGTAATTAATTCATTTATATATTTCATCTTATTATTTATTCAATAATTAATTTATATTTTTAAATGTTTGGGTATTTATTTATTTATTAAAATTATAATTGATTTATTTGATTATATATTAGCTTATTTATTTTTAAAAAAAATTTATTCATGTCTTATTAATTTAATTATTTATTTTAAACTTATTGTACATTTAATAATTCGTTTATGTATATTTTTCAATTTGTTTTTTTTTTTAATAAAGTAGTAAACCGATTTATCAATTTGTTTTTTTTTATGTTTTATGTTATTTATTTATCTCTTTGATTATTATAATAAATTATTTATTTATTTCATGACATGCTATTATTTATTTATTTAATTTATTATTTTAACTTATTAATCTCTTTGATCATTTAAATAAACTATTTATTTATTTGATTATATATTCCTTTATATATTTCTTTATTCAATTTGTTTATTTGATTTATTTTTTTCTTTATTTATATTTTGCTATATGGCCCGTTCCTGATGGCCATCACATATGTACCAAATCTCAGCCATCGTCTTCTGACAGTTTAAAAGATATGACGAATTTTGATTTTAGGGATGTTATTTGTCTAGACGCCTTCACAATGCACATCGATGTACCCAGTTTCATTATGACAGCTGCAATTGGCGCAGAGTTTTTACATTTTATGTGTTCAAGAAAATGCGATCTTTAAAATATCCTTGTATGAGAACCACTCTAAGTGTACTCCCTAAATAAAATTTAAAAAGCTTTATCAGCACTTCTTAATATAAAGGCCACTTGGTGCCAATCTATACTATTTATATAAAATTGCTTATATCAAAACCCTATGTAACGATTTGGTGCAAAATATGCCGAACCGATTTTAATAATTTTTTAAAACGTTCTACGTGTGGTAAGGAACAGGATTGTATACTTATTTTTTTGGTTTTTATAAGGTAAACCTTTTTTTTAGTAAGAAGTTGTTGAAAAAAAAAATTCAATGCTTGCATAAAAATGATCATTTGCATTTCAGTCGCTATAGCTTGCTGCGCCATGAGTTATGTGTTGTTGTTGTCTTTTCCGTCTCTTTCGTTTATTGTTTGTTTTTTATTCTTGATATTGTGTTGTTGATGAGAGCAAAAATGAGAGTGATTTCGTCAGTGATGCCAACTCAATATTTTCAATATTTTTGGCCTTTTAACGATGTTTTACATGTTTTTCAAGATTTTTCAATCCTTTTTGACTTTTTTCGATATTTTGGATGTTTTCCAAAACACTTGGACTTTGACCGATTTCTTCGATGTACATATTTTACTATTTTTCGAAACTTTTGATTTTGTTTCGATATATTGGATGTTTTGTTTTTAGACTTTTACCGATTTCTTCAATGTGTTCCAATATTTTTCAAAACTTTCGGACTTTTACCGATATATAGGATGTTTTTCGACATTTTTGGACTTTAACCGATATTTTGGATGTTTTTCGATAAACTTAGACTTTTGCCGATTTTTTCGATGTGTTTCAATATTTTTCACAACTTTCGGACTTTTACCGATATATAGGATGTTTTTCGACATTTTTGGACTCGAACCGATATTTTGGATGTTCTTCTATAAACTTGGACTTACCGATTTCTTCGTCGTGTTTCAATATTTTCCGAAACTTTTGGACCCTTTTCGATACATTGAATATTTTTCGATATATGTATTTGGACTTTCACCGATTTCTTCAATGTTTTCCAATAATTTTGGGCTTTTACCGATATGTAGGATGTTTTTCGACATTTTTGGACTTTTACCGATATTTTGTACGTTTTTCGAAATTTTTTTTTATTTCACTATTTTTCAAAACTTTCGAACTTCTTTCGATATATGTATTGGATGTTTTTCGATATATGTATTTGAACTGTTACCGATATATAGGATGTTTTTTGATAAACTTGGACTTTATCCGATTTCTTCGATGTGTTTCAATGTTTTTCGAAAATTTTGGGCCTTTTTCGATACATTGGCTCTTTTTCGTTTTATTTGGGCTTTTACTGATTTTTTTATAAATAGTATTTATTGATTTGAATCGCTTGCATAGAAGAACTTAGTCTTTAACATGCCACTTATTCATAATAATAACAATCAAGTATTATTATTATTATTTCTTTGATGTTTTCCAATACTTTTGGACTTTTACCGATTTTAGGATGTTTTTCGACATTTTTGGACCTTTACCGATATTTTTCAATATTTTTCGTTTTATTTGGACTTTTACCTATACTTTAGATGTTCTTCTATACTTTTAGACTTTTGCCGATATTTTAGATGTGTATTTCGATACTTTTGGACATTTAACGATATATTGGACGTTTTTCCATAAACTTGAACTCTTACCGATTTCTTCAATGTATATTTTAATATTTTGCGATACTTTTGGAATTTTACCGATAAAATAAATATATCGGAGCATCTGTTTGTGTCATATTGTTTTAAAAATCGATCCAGCCGTCCTCATGAGCCAGAGTGCGCTAAAAAGCTAATAACGAAAATTATTTTTTAAAATAATGTTCCACGAATAGAAGTTCCAATAAATTTATTTTATCGGTAAAATTCCAAATGAATCGAAAAATATTAAAATACATTTTAGAAATTGGTAAAATTCGAAAAACATCGGAAAACTTCTAAAATATCGGTAAAAGTTCAAAAGTATTGAAAAATATCGAAATACATGGAAGAAATCGGTAAAAGTCCAAATGTATCGAAGAACACCTTAAATATCCGAAAAAGTCTAAAAGTATCCGAAAACATCTAAAATATATTTAAAAGTCCAAAAGTATTGAAAAATAGTTCCGAAAAATATTGAAAAACATGATAAAAATCGGTAAAGGTCCAAAAATGATGAAAAATGTTTGAAATCGGTAAAAGTCCAAAAGTATTGGAAAACATCGAAGAAATAAATAAACTTGGTTGTTATTATGATGAATAAGTGGCATGTTAGAGACTAAGTTCTTCTTCGAACAATTTAAATCAATAACTAAAAAAAGTCCAAATATAGCGAAAAAGATCCAATCTATCGAAAAAGGTCCAAAAGTTTCAAATAACATTGAAACAGTCCAAGTTTATCAAAAAACATTCTATGTATCGGTAACAATCCAAATACATATGTCGAAAAACATCCAATATATATATCGAAAAAAGTTCAAAAGTTTAGTGAAATAAAAAAAAAGTATATGGAAAAACGTCTAAAATATCGGTAAAAGTCCAAAAATGTCGAAAAACATCCTACACAGTAAATATTTTAGTTTAATTTTAAAACCAAAAAAGTGTTTATATAGAACAATGCCAAAAAAAGTTTTAATTTTAAACTATTTTGGAGTAAGTAAAGAGGGAGAGAAAAATTAAAAAAAAAATTATTTTAATTTTAAGCTATAATTACAAAAAAAAAAAAAACCATCCATACTGAGATTTAAACCCAGGGTAACAACATCTTATACCTATGTTGATAAATTACGAAGTCTAGCTCATTCGGCTATTAAGCTTTTTGACGTAGTTGTGTGAAATTTGTATTTAAACAATTGAAAAAAAAAAAAATTTTTGTTATTTTATTTTGTTCTCGTTCTTTTTTATGCTCTTTTGATAAATAAAATTTCTCAAATTTTGAAACTAAAAAGTCTCTTCAAGCTAAATTCAAACTTTGATGGCATTAGTATTTAAATTGGCGCATGGAATATTTTAATACTTTTCTTGGATTAATTTTAAAACTAAAAATTATTAGTTTTTTGAATTTAAAATTATTTTAGGATTGTTTTTAAGCCACTTTAGTATTAAAAAATTTACAAAACTAAATGGTTTAAAAGCACTTATTTTTTGTGATAAAATTAAAACCTACCGGAATAAATTTCAACCTTTTTTGGAATAAATTTTGAATTTAATATCAAAACAGTTTTAAATAAATACCGAACGGAATCAAAAGTAAACTATCATTTTTTACTGTGTATGTATCGGTAAATTCCGAAAGTTTCGAAAAATATTGAAAGACATCGAAGAAATCGGTAAAAGTCCAAGTTTATCGAAAAACATGCTAAATGTCTAAAAAAAAAAGTCGAAAGACATGTATCGGTAAAAGTCCAAAAGCATTGGAAAACATTGAAGAAATCTGTAAAAATCTAAAAACATATATCGAAAAACATCCAATATATCGAAAAAAGTCAAAAAGAATTGAAAAACGTCTAAAACATAGCTGCCCGTCTAGAGTAAAATTAAAAAAATTTGGCACTCGCATAAAAAGTCGTGGCCCCCATGTAAAATTAATAAAAAAGAAAACATAAATTTTTTAAAATTATTGAAAACAACAACCAGCAAAGATTTTTAAATTAACAGTTACTTGTGCGAGAGTTTTTTTTCGCAAATCTAAAAAATCCTGAAAGTTCATAAATTGATCAAATTTGTTGTTGCCATTGTGTGTTGTTTTTTTCTTTTCGATATGAACCTTTGCGTTTTGTTGCAACAACAAAACACACAGTCCTGTGTGGACGAAAAAGCAACAACAAAACACAGTCTTGTGCGGTCGCAAAAAACAACAACAAAATTTACGCATATGTTGTTGCTGGTGGTCGATCGCAATTCTTCAAAATTTCGCATATACCGTTACTTGTGTGTGCGATTTTCATTTTCAATAATTAAATTTTGCTGTGGCACGTGAGATCAACTGATTTTCAAATAATGGCACTTTGCGATGGCACGCGTGGGCAGCTATGGTCTAAAACATTGCTAAAAGTCCAAAAATGTCGAAAAATATTGAAAATATTGAGTTGGCATCATCGACAAAATCACTCTCATTTTTGCTCTCATCAACAACACAGCATGAATTCTGTATTCTTTCTTCAAGAATAAAAAAAAGCAATAAATAAAAAAGAGACGGAAAAGACAACAACAACACATAACTCATGAAGCAGCATAAGCTGTAGCGACTCAAATTCAAATGATCATTATTATACAAGCATTGAATTTTTTTTTCAACATTCAACTACTTCATACTAAAAGAAAAGGTTCATCTTATAAAAATAAGTATACAATTTTGTTACTTAGCACACGTAGAATGTTTTTAAAAAATTATTAAAATCGGTTCGGTATATTTTACAAAACAGCGTTACATAGGTTTTTTTGACAAAAGTGTTCCCTTAAAAAATTTACATAAGGTCACAGTTTTATTAAAAAAATCAACCTCGAAATTAAAGGTGAGAATTCACCTATCTTTTAAGGTACCGCTTTTTACAATATCTGATCCACGAAAACAGTACCACGAGTTGGAATCCCTTGAATTTTGAAAAAATCGCTTTTTTTCGTTTAAAAATATAGTCGCATTAAACACAAGAATGTTTAATGAACAAATTTATATGCATTGAATCAAATCAAGGAAGATGAAATCAATTGAGGGGTATAGATGCATAGGCAGCAATCTCCATTTTGTTTATGAACGTGTTTGATATTGTTTGATCACAAGCTACCATCAAATGCAACTATATGTCACTATCAAACATGTCCATGATTAAAGGAGAGACTGTCGTTTTTGATTCTGTACCTCTTTGATAGCGCCATCTTCTTGCATTTGATGATACCTTGTGGTCAAACACTAACAGACACACTCAGAAAAAATATGGAGATTGCTGCCTTTGCTTCTATACCCCTCAATTCAAAGTGAAAAAAAGCGGTGCCACGCCCCAAAAACAGATTCGTCATGTCTCCGAAACTATTAGACGCAGATAGAAAAGATGAGGTAAGAGAAATAACATTCACTGAAAAAGTAGGGCGGTACCACGACCCGCAAATATAAAACACATAATATATCCGAAACTATTTGAGCCATATGGATGAGATTCGGTACACAACATATAATGGGCATTGAGTCAAATAACATCTGCTGAAAAAATGGGCGGTGCCACAGTCCTTATTTATATATGTGACCGTCAATTGGAAAAGGTACCTTATCTTCACTCACAAAATTTAGAAGTACATCTAATAATAAGAGATAGGGTCAGGTTTATCGGTTTTCAGTTTAAGGTGGAATTCAGTGCTTAGACATGTACTGAACATATTACGACTGATTTGAGGTCGATTATCGAATTACAAATATCAATAAAAGCGTTCTCACCGAACCTCTACCCTGTAAAAATTGATAATTGACAAACTTTGAACTTCAATATCTACATACAAACTTGAGTTTTTTATTTTACGATTTCAAAATGCCATAACTCAGTCAATTTTTGGAATTTTCCAGTGATCGAAGTGTGATTTTATTCCAAATTGTATGTATTTTTAGAAAATGCAAAAAAACGGTTTTTAATTTTGTGAAGATAAGGTACCTTTTCCACTGGACGGTCGTTGTAACAACATTTTTATGATTCCAACATCTTCTTAAGACTTACGAATGCTCAGTTTTTAAAAATTTCTTTCTCTTCAAATTGACTTCCAAATCACAATGTAAACAAATAATAAGGTAATTTTTAAAAGAAAAAGTACCAAAAAGAGTAAAATTGTATTGAATTTACCCACAGTGTAGCACTACAATTTTTTCACGAAAATGTAGTTGCAATCCAAAAATTCTACCGAAACGTAGTTATTATTCTTAAAATTTTAACGGTCAAATAATTTTCACGTCAATTATCCAAAAAACATAAAAATCGTTTATTTTCCAATATTTCGATTTTCGTTGAATATCATCATCAGGGAATTCTAAAAAACTTATTTTCAGAAATTTAAATTTTAATAAAAAACATCATTTTTTTTAAAAAAATGACAACAAACGTAGTTACTTATAATGTGATGATGTTCCTTTTTCTTTTATCAACCAGTGTTATACAATGGCCGCCAATAAATAGCATGGGTATCTCAGCTGCGACTCTATTTAAATATAGGACTACCCCCCCCCCCCCCGCCCCTAGCTCTAGTTTCCCCCTAGCTCTAAATTTAAAGTTGCAAAACTTTCATATAAAATATTTAGGCAAATGGATTTTATAAAATAATCTTAATCTTTGAACATTTCGGTACCTTAAAGAGTTATAGTCCTGTCTCCATTTTTGCACATAAAGTGCTTTTCTACAATATCCTATTAATTTTCCAAAAAATTGGTGGAAAGTTGTTGTAGCGTACTCTCAGACGCTTAATTTTTATTTAAGATTTTTGCTATTCTTTGACTCAATTTGGTAACATAATTTTATGTTATTTTTGTTGACTGGAACTGATAATAATACTAGACAAAAGCCAAAATGTAACAATTGACTCAAAAATTTAGAAAGTGTACGGACTTCGAACTTGGTTTTAGCGCATTGAAACACATAAAAAAAATATTTGATTTATAGTACAATCATTTGGGAGCATAAAATTATGTTACCTGTAAAGTTTTGCGGGATTTTAACATATGAGTTATTTTATAGATTTCGATGTACTCTTTCAGAATTTCAACTTTGCTACCTCGAATCGTGTTCGCTCTTGCCGTCATATTGGAAAAATGGCGTTTAAAATCAGTTTTTTACAAATATCTTTGAAAAAACTGTTTTTTCTAAATTTAAAGTTTGTTAAAAAATATCTCCTAAACGATTGGTCATACGAAAAAAATATAAATATAAATATGTAGGTATTTTTACTTTAAACGTGTGACTCACTGTTCGTGAGTTATCGTAATTTTAAGCTCAACACATAACAGTGCCTATTCATAAACGGCATGCACAATTTACAAATTTCTTTCAAATTTTGAATTAGGATATCTCCTGAGTTATAAGTAGACGAAAACAATTGAAAAGTCATTAAAGTTAAAGAGATATTTGTAAAAAACATGTTTTTGGACGCCATTTTTCTAATATGGAGGTGCGAGCGAACACGATTCGAGGTAGCAAAGTTGATATTCTGAAAGAGCACATCGAAATCTATAAAATAACCCATTTGCAAAAATCCTGCAAAACATTCCAGGTAAAACTACCAAATGACTAAGTATACTATTTCAAAACTGCAATTTTTTGCAATTATTTCAAGATTTTGATGGTGTATGGGCCAAACGGACCTTGGATTCGGATTTAGCGCACCAAAATACATATATGTATGTAGATAGATAGATCTTGTCAAATGTAAACGCCATTTTTTATTTTGTGGGCCGTTATTAAGCTATTCTGGGAGAAAAAAAAATATATACAGTCGACGTCCAATAATACGAATTATATAATGTCAGGCCTATTCGTAAAATCGAAAAATTCGTATTATCGCAACGAAATTTTGGTCCTTTTTTCTTTGATATTGAGACATATCGTCGGTTTACAGATAAAACTCATTAACTCGAATATTTGATTTGAGAGAAAAATATCAATTTACGAAAGAAATTTTATGAAAAATAAAAAAATTTATGAATTTTTTTTCTGATTAATATGGTACGGAAACGGAAAACACAATTAGGGTATTTCTTAAAACATGTAAAAGCCTCGAAAGCTCGTAAAACTGACAAAGTTGGTATTCATTTTGACAACTACTACGAGTTTATGTGATTTTCGAAGCATTTACACATTTTAAGGGATACCCCCAATATTTTGATAAAAAAACAAAAAAATATTTGATGGTTAAAATATGGAAATTGAGCTAAACATACTACTTAACTCAAAAAAAAATTTACTTAATGAGTTGTGTCACTAAAAGAAGAAATTTGAAGTAAAACACGCCAATTGTACCAGCTAAAAAAGCATGATCTGACCGATTTGGCCATTATAAAAGCACGAGGATTTTGCTATGGAATTTTTTGTCAAAAAACAGGGTCGTGCCATTGATTTTGGTGATTTTTGTAAATTTCTTAGAAAGACTGCTTTTCAAAAACTCAAACTTTTTTTTCAAATTTTTCGAAACGTTTTATAATTTTTCAACAATTTTTCTCCAAATATAACGAAAAAAGCATTTCAACGGTCTAAAAATTCTGAAAAATTTCTCACGTATTCTTTCATGCATTCTAAGCATTTAATACTTAGCAAAAGAGCAAATCCTACTA
Organism: Calliopum simillimum; assembly: GCA_951812925.1. Lineage (NCBI taxonomy): Eukaryota > Metazoa > Arthropoda > Insecta > Diptera > Lauxaniidae > Calliopum > Calliopum simillimum. The sequence goes on along the minus strand of OX638373.1, from coordinate 11,131,767 downwards.
AGAAAAAAATCTCATTCGTATTATCGAACCGTAAAATTTACCGCTGTTCGTATTATAGAATCACGTGTGGAAGAAATATTGCATTCGTATCATTGGACATTCGTAATACGGAGCATTCGTATTACTGGACGTCGACTGTACGTACTATTTTGTTTTCAATATATTTTACCAGAATTTCAAGTGAAAATAGTGACAACTCCCCACTGAAATAAATTTAACCTTACTGTTTTAGTCAATTCAGAATTTTCGAATGATTTTACAGCCAAATAATTTTTTTTGAAAAAATTAAAAATATTTACCTTACTGTAATATTCACACAATAAAAAAAAGAAAACAAACCAAAAAACACATAACGAACCTTAGGGTGCGATCAGAGAGAACGCTATTAGCAAAAATATGCTCAAGGCAAAGTGTAGCGAAGATCAAGTTGCGTAACGCGATCACAGTGGGCGCTTGAAGAAAAGCGTAAAGCAACGCTTGGAATATATCTTTCTCTTTTGCACTCATTGCACAGGGATGAATTTGTTTTTTTATTTTCTTTATTTTGTTTTGTACTAGAAAAAAAAAATGAAAGCAAAGGGAAGACGGCGATCAATTTCTGTTGTTGTTACACTCATTGCTGCTTGTTTTGTTTTGTTTTATTTTGATTTGAATTTTTTCTGTGTTTCCAGTCGAATAACAACAAGAAAGTGAGAGCATAGATAAAATTGCTTGTATTCTTTGCTTCTCTCTCTCCGTTTTTTCACACTTGTTTCCGTTTCTCTTTTGCACTCATTGCAAAGGATCACAGAACCAATCATTTGTTTTTTTTAACTTACCTACTTTTACTTACTGTTTTGCACTTGAAAATGAAATGAAAGCAAAACAACAACAAAATAAAAAAGAAGCAATAATTGCAACAACAGCAAAAATGGAAAATAAAAGAGGCAAAGCAGCGATCAATATTTGCTGCAGCATTCTTGTGCTGTGATCTTTTACAAAGAATTTTGCATTCAAATATAAAAAAAAGGGTTATAGCTTATAGTTTGGCGTGATGTGGCGCCTGCGAGTTGCTGGTCTCTGCAACGCAAAATTCTTTGGATGAATGATTGCAACAGCAACAGTAAATGATCGTCACTTTGCTTTCAATTTTCTTCTTCCTTTGCTTAATTTTTTTTTTTTTCTTTATACTTTCTGAGCAAATTACATTTTTACATACAAATTTGAACCAAATTATTATACACACCTACATTATTAAAAAAACTTGCATTTGTGACATTTGGCAATTAAATGCATACTGTAGGTTTTAAAAAAGTAATAAATTAGTTCAAATTTGTATTTAAAAATGCAAAGTGAAGACCATTTACTGTTGTTGTTGCATTCATTACATTCAAAAAATTTTGTGTTGCAGAGACAGCAACTCGCAATCATATTTTTTCTCCAGGCGCCACTTCACGCCAAACTGTACGCTATAACGGTAGACCTTTCCCTTTTTTTTGTATTTGAATGCAAAAGGATCACAGCAGAAGAATGCTGAAGCAAATATGGATCGCTGCTTTGTCTCTTTTATTTTCCATTTTTGCTGTTGTTGCATTCATTGCTACTTGTTTTTATACCCTACACCCAGGGTATATTCACTTTGTCCTTCCGTTTGTAACGCAGAGAAGGAGGCGTGGCAGATATAGAAAAGTATATATATTCTTGATCAGCGTCACCTCTTGAGTCGATATAGCCATGTCCGTCTGTCTGGCTGGCTGTGTGTGGAAATACACTTTTTGGGAAAACTAAGCAAGATAATTCAATGAAATTTGATACACAGCCTTCGGCGTCAAAGTTAGCTCGGGGGATTAAAAATGAGCGAAATCGGTCAACGGACACGCCTACCGCCCATACAAACGGAAGGACAAAGTGAATATACCCTGGGTGTAGGGTATAAAAAAAATAAGATAATTTTTTGATTAATTCAAGCTCTTTTGTGATTCACGGCGTGATTTAACCCGTTTTAAATAGAACGTCGCACACTGGCTGCATTTCTCAAAAGTGGTTGCAAAAATCAATTTTGGTGTGGTGGAAATTAGCAAATCTAATGATGCAGTTTTATTAACAAATAATCAGTACTTAAGGATATAAGATTTAAGTTCATTTGAAAAAATGGTTCGCTTTGTAGAGCTGGTCAAAATCGATGATTTTTTCGAGTTTTTAATTTTTTTTTTCTTTTCAAAATGAGGCTCTAATTTTTCTGCAACTTATGAAAGAAAAGTTAATTTTTTTTCTATTTGTGCTATAAACGGTTTTTATACTATCAAGTAACACTAAAAATAAATTACTTTTTTTTTAATGTATGAGGTTTTTGTACTTTTCTGAAACACTATTTTTACCCTTTTTTATACCCTACACCCAGGGTATATTCACTTTGTCCTTCCGTTTGTAACGCAGAGAAGGAGGCGTGGCAGGTATAGAAAAGTATATATATTCTTGATCAGCGTCACCTCCTGAGTCGATATAGCCATGTCCGTCTGTCTGGCTGGCTGGATGGCTGGCTGGCTGGCTGGGTGGCTGGGTGGCTGGCTGAATGATGTGTGTGGAAATACACTTTTTGGGAAAACTAAGCAAGATAATTCAATGAAATTTGGTACCCTGCCTCCGTCATCAAAGATAGCTCGGGGGATTGAAAATGAGCTAAATCGGTTAACGGACACGCCTACCGCCCATACAAAAAATATATTCAAAATGCAATTTTAGGAGTACTTTTCACGACAATGCAACCAAAATACACATAAATACTAGAAATTGTAAGCGCAAGCTCTGAGAAAAAACTGAGCAAACTCGGACAAAAGGGCGTGGCACCTCCCATATAAGCAAAAGCTTCAAAACGCTATACTGAAAGCGATTTTTGAGATATTCGAACCAAATTTAACTCAGACACTAAGAACTATAAATGAAAGCTCTCAACAAAAATTGGGTGAAATCGGACAAGGGGGCGTGGCACCTCCCATATAAGCAAAAGCTTCAAAACGCTATACTGAAAGCGATTTTTGAGATATTCGAACCAAATTTAACTCAGACACTAAGAACTATAAATGAAAGCTCTCAACAAAAATTGGGTGAAATCGGACAAGGGGGCGTAGCACCTCCCATATGAGCAAAAGTTTCAAAATGCCATACGGAAAGAGTTTTTTGAGATAATCCAAACAAATTTCACTCAAATACTAAAGACTATAAATGCACGCTCTAAGCTAAAGCTAGAGGAATTCGGACAAGAGGGCGTGGCACCTTCTATATAAGCAAAAGCTTCAAAACACTATGCTGAAAACATTTTTCACTCAGACATTTAAACCTATAAATGCAAGCTCTGAACAAAAACTCGGTGAACTCGAAAAAGAGGGCGTAGCACCTCCAATATGAGCAAAATTTTAAAAATACTGCAGTGTAGGGTATTTAATGTTTGGCCAGGCCAAATTTTACACCCTTACTAGTTTCAACTTCGAATGGAGTTTCAAAAAAATTTTCGCAAAAGATATCTTACGGACTACTAAAACTAAATAACCTCAACAATTCTGAACACAATATAAAAATTGTAACTGCGTCTACTTGCGTCTATATGAGTTATAACGATTTTCTTCAAGAAACCTGTGGCTCATGACGTTATTTTTCGAAAAGGCGTTGCAAAAATCAATTTGGAGTGGGTTCCTTTTACAAATCTGATACTGCCATCAGATAGAAAAATATTAGGAGCTAAAGGATTTGAAAATTTACACCCATTCGGGCTAGTGGTTTGCTTTTTACAGCCTCTCAAAGTTGAGTAAATTTTAAAGTTAGCGAAAAATTTTAATTTTTGAGAAAAATGCTTCATGTTTAGGTTGAATACTTTGGCAAATGGTTAAAGAAAAGCGATTTTTTCTTTCACTTAAAGCATTAGTGGTCTTGCTTCATAAAACTGATTAGCAAAAATCTAAGTTTTTTAATAGATTTTATTTTTTATGAATTTTTTTTGAAGACAATGCTTTTAGCTTAGTTTTTAAGCGTTGGGTTGAGTTTAAAAAAAATCTTCGCTCTTTGTAAAGCTAGGCTTGCTACACAACTAATTGGTGTTAATCTCTAAGCTTGTGCTCCAAAAACTGTATGGTTTTACTTACAACCCTTTGTGTAAGAGCAACTTTTATGGCGAATCCTATGGATGAAAAAGCTGATTTCACGAAGTTTCAAGTACAAAACTTTATATTTTTAAATTTGTTTTTGTCGATTACAGCGCCATCTAGGACGGATAAGAAAAAATTTTTTAGACAAAATTTTCTTATTTTTTTACGTAAAATCCGAATCTGCAATAAAAATTGGGGGTTTTCATTTAAAATTTTGATTTTTCCCCCACCCCACCCCCGTCGGAGCGTGAGAGAGGGTCACAAGATTCATATCGTGGAATAGATATCCAAAAATTATTGGACATGTGTTTTTTTGTTTTTAGATTTAACATCCAATTTCTGAAATATTTGACCGTTCCGGGATTTTCCTAACGATATGTATGTAATTTACAGAAAATCGAACTTCAACAAAACATTGCTTTTCACCCTGCAATGTTATCTAAATGAAATTTAGAATAGCAATAGTTATGAGAATTTTCTATCCATAACCGATAACAGAATTAAAATATCTTAAATGGTTCAGAAGTTATGATTTTTGCAACGAGAAATGCCAGATGTAGCCACTGTGCGGCGTTAAGTGAGTGATATCACTAGAACTGCATATTATTTAATTTTCTTCCCTAATTAATCGATTTTGATGGATATATTTGCCTCTATCGATTTTGATGGATATATTTGCCTCTAAGTATTTTTAATGCATTTTTATATGGTACTAGCTTTTACCAGCGACTTTGTCTGCACTTTCAACATCTTTAATCAATCTTCATACTATTTAAGTAATTAAAAAAATTTTAAGTGAAAAGGTATTTTCTACATACATCATACATACATATTAAAATGTGATTAAATAGGTGAGATGCATTTATTTAAGGACTATCCGAAGAAATTCTTTTTTACATCAATTAAAAAATCCTTAACGAATTTTTTTTTTAATTTTTGATTTTGCTGTATGGTAGAGGAGCACAGCAAGGTGAAACAGCATACGCAAAACTTCGAAATCAGTGTTACGATACTGTTAGTAATACTTGGGTTCCCCTATCTTATCAAAAATATTTAACGTTTTTTTTTTTTTTTGTACTTATGTTTTTGTTTACACCGATCGCTCCGTAGGTACTTTCACTCAATATTTTCATTATCAAGGCAAGTCTGTCGGAATATCAAGCGGATATATGATGTTAATATGATCTCATTATATCTTATGGTATATGCGTAGGAGCGACTCAAATAAACTTTCCAATTAATTTGTGTTTTTTTTTATTTTGTATGAGAGGTACAACGTCCCCTTTTTCAATCACCCCCATTTTTCTTATAAATCTTTTGGAGCACAAAAAAAAAACAGGTGGTGCATATATGATATTAATATGTTCTGTAGCATATGCGTGGTAGTCATGTATATTCGAAAACATGACGTAAGTAAAATTTAAATTACTGAAAATTGTTACGTGATAGAATTTTCCCACTATTTTTCACCACACTAAAATCAAATCTATAGAAATCGCTTTTTAAAATTAAAAGAGGAAAACCATTGAAGAACTGTGTTATCTGAGTAGTTAACCTACCTTCCTTCAAAGCATTTACTTCTTAAACTATATTTCAGATCCCGATGACACAGGTTTTGTTCTTTCTTGCCTTCTTTAAGATCTTTTAAACATGTTGATGCCTTCCATAAACAGATCTATTAGAAAGCTTGCCACTTGCTAAACTAAATACATGCTATTGTCCTTTTATATTAGAAGCGATATAAGAAAACTTTCATTACTGTCTTCATGTCCAATGACATCATGTATCAAAATGAGAAAGAAAGAAGAGAAAGCAGCATGCCTGCTTCTGTCCTTTCATATGCATAGCGATCATAGAAGGCTACATTGCTTAATTTTTTGTAGATTTTTTTCAGACTTTATAATTCTCAATATATTTAATAAAAGTATCTACTACTTAAGTTTACCTTGTTTGGTACATATTTTTGGATTAGTACGGTACAGTATATATCAATGACACCTAATATAGGACATGTCGATATTAACGAATATCGAAATATGTTGTAGCCCTTTCATATGAGAAGCGATCATAGATGACCCGCATCACTGCCTTTTTTGTGGAAGCATTCAACGACAACATGTGTACAAAAGAGGGAAGACAGCATGCCTGTTTCTGTCCTTTCTTATTAAAAGCAATCGTAGAATGCCTGCTTTGCTGCCTTCTTTGCAGAAGCATGAGTGCTAGGCCTTGGTGTCCAATTTCATCATGTGTACAAAAGAAAGGAAGAAAGAAGGTAAGTCAAATAAGGCCTAATATCGGACCTATTAGATCGCTCTTCCTCCTACTGGGCACATTCAACACAGAAATACGTTTTTGTTTTTATTAATCTTTTAAAATTTTATTTATTTTTCAAATTTTATTTATCTTTCAAAATGTAAACATACGAACTTCTTTCAGCCAGTTCGCCCCTTTTAAGGAAGATTTTAGGGGTAGAAACTATCTTACATCCTTTTGGGGGTCTCTTTCTATCTCCATACCAAATTTCAACTAAATTGGTTTAGCGATTATTGATTCATACATACATACATACAGACTTCCATCCCCCTTTTCAGCGTTTTAAGGATGATTTTAGGGATGAAAACTATCCTATATCCTTCCTAGGGTCTCTTGCTATCTCCATAGTAAATCTCATTTGAATTGGTTCAGCGGTTATTGATTCCCCATACAAACTTTCATCCCCCTTTTCACCCCTTTTAAGGATGATGTTAGGGGTAAAAACTATCCTATATCGTTCTTAGAGTCACTCACTATCTCCATACAAAATTGCATCCAAATTGGTTAGGCCGTTTAGGCGTGAAAAGGTAACATACAGACAGACAGAGTTACTTTCGAATTTATAATATTATAGTATAGACGTTAGAAAACAATGTTTTGGTTTTGTTTGGTAATCACACCAGCATAGTTTTTTGGTTGTATCTGACCAAAACAAAGTTGGTTGGGGGTGACTTTGGACCGGTTCACCGGACTACTTCTCTCGAAGTGGACAACTTTGTTTTGGTCAGATACAACCAAAAAAACTATCCTGATGTGATAACCAACATCGACAATGAAGGAGCAAATGTGGATTATATGACCAGATCAGGTCAATACTGGAAATGGCCATCCAGAAAGTATATTTGCTATTGTTATTAAGCGAAATTTTGCAAAAAATTAAGCCACCGAATCCCTTTAACAAAAGAGGCTTTTTTAAAGTTACATACTAAGAATTTCTTTCGTTTTTTAAATTTTTTAAATCAAGTATTTTTTGTTTTCTAATTTTCAATGGATTTTTAACTTATCACGTCCTTGAAAACATCCCATAACCTAGGCCGATTGTATATAAAAATATACCAAAACCTGATACTTTGGTTTTGCATCGTGAAAGGTATAGCATGTAAAATTAATGAATGAAATTTTTCGGTTAAAGTCACATAACTTTAACCTACAGTTTGTCAAGAATGTCTTTTTACATTGAGAATAAATTCATATTTTCACCTTATTAAGCAAAAAAAACTTATTTCTTTCATTTTTGCCAAACTTTTTTTCATGAATAACAGTTGCTTACTATATTTTAAAAGGATTCGTGAAAAAAAAATTTGCAAATTCAATGCAAAATAAAGAAAAAATCAACAAAAACAAATAATACTCGATTTTTGAAGTGTCAAGAAAGTGTTTTTACAAATAGAAAGAAATGTTTTTATATTAAATTTTCAGTATCTTCCATGTTTAAAAAAATTTGCAAATTCAATGCAAAATAAAGAAAAAATCAACAAAAACAAATAATTCTCAATTTTTGAAGTGTCAAGAAAGTCTTTTTACAAATAAAAAGAAATGTTTTTATATTACATTTTTAGTATCTTCCTTGTTTACATCCATCTTTGAATGACCACCATAAGCATCTACCACACATTGTAGACGTTTTTACATAGAAGGAACCAACTTTTTCAGGTTGTATTTACTCGGTCTTTTCCAATATTGTATTTTCAAATGAAGTTCGGTATTTGGTTGTCTTTCAGCGACCTTTTTCTTTAAATAGACCCACGAATTTTCGATAGGATTACAGTCGGGACTTTGGACTAATGCATCCATTACTTTGTTACAGTTAAACTGAAGCCACTTTCGCACCATATGCGCTTATGCTTTCGATCATTACGCTGATAGAATTTTAAATGGGGTTTTCAGTCCCTGATAAACCCGAATTGTCAAATTTTTTAATGCAAAATGGTTACACATTCTTTCCATTTCATGGTTGTGTCTATAAAAGATAAGTTCCTACTCCTCTGCCACCTCCAATTCATAATACTAAATTAAAAAAATAAATTTATTTTTTTAATTTAGTATTATGAATTGGAGGTGACAGATGAGTAGAAACTTATCTTTTAAAGACACAACGATAAACTCGATAGAATATCTAACCATTTCACATTAAAAAACTTGACAATTTGGGTTTATCAGGGACCGAAAACGCCATTTCAAATTCTATCAGCGTAATGATCGAAAGCATAAGCGCCTATGGTGCGAATGTGGCTTCAGTTTAACTGTTACAAAGTAATGGATGCATTAGTTCAAAGTCCCGAACACAATCCTATCGAAAATTCGTGGGTATATTTAAAGAAAAAGGTCGCTGAAAGACAACCAAATACCGAACTTCATTTGAAAATACATTATTGAAAAAGACCGAGTAATAACAACCTGAAAAAGTTGGTTCCTTCTATGTAAAAACGTCTACAATCTGTGGTAGATGCTTATGGTGGTCATTCAAAGATGGATGTAAACAAGGAAGATACTAAAAATGTAATATAAAAACATTTCTTTTTATTTGTAAAAAGACTTTCTTGACACTTCAAAAATTGAGAATTATTTGTTTTTGTTGATTTTTTCTTTATTTTGCATTGAATTTGCAAATTTTTTTAAACGAATCCTTTTTAAATATATTAAGCAACTATTATTCATGAAAAAAAGTTTGGCAAAAATGTAAGAAGTACGTTTTTTTTTTTGCTTAATAAGTTGAAAGTATGAATTTATTCTCAATGTAAAAAGACATTCTTGACAAACTGTATATACAAAAATTTTATTTTAAAATAACTGTAATTACTTCGTCAAAATTTTATTATATGAAATTGAAGCTTAAACCTCCACGACAACTTTAGAGCAATGAAACCATTAATTTTATAAAAATTGTTGAAAATATAAGCTCTTAAACATGAAAATTCTGTTTTTTATATCCAAGCGGAGTGTATTTAATTGCCAAAAATTTGATAGTAAAATTGCATAAAATATTTAAAAAAATTATTGAGGTTTAACTGAAGTAAGACTCTTAGTTTTTTTTTTATCGAAAAAATAAACAGGTACAAAAAAATATTTCTTGCTGATAACTTTTTTTTCTTCTCAGAAGGGATACCACAAGTTGCTTGAAAACTAAATACTATGTTGTTGCAAAAATGCATTGTTGAAAAATTTAAAATTTTGTTTGTAGTAAAGATAATATTCGGTTCCAAAAGTCGATTCTTTTCTGTTTTTCAATCACGTGATCGTAAAAACGTTCGTTTACTCAAAAGGAAGGCTCTTACGAAAAAAGTGTATAAGGCTTAAAATGCTTAGAATCGTTCAAAGTATAAAAGTATTTTATGGCTGTCATCATCTCATTTTTCGAGAAATTTGCAGTTGGGTTCTCAGATTTTTATAAAAATTCACAGAGATGTTCTAAGTGCTTAGTATGGAGACCTCTCATTATTAGTTTTGCCACCTGTGGGTGTGAATGAAAACACAAACAAATTTAAAAAAATTGTCACGTGACTCTTTAGAAAAAAAATTCCTGTGGCTCTCACAACCATTTAGCGCAAAAAAAGTCTTCTACAAAATGTTTGTATTTTATTCATAAAAAAATATTATTTTGAGATAATCAACTTTTAAGATTTTTCAAAAAATGGCCGCCATTTTGTAAATTTTAAAAATTTTCCAAATTTAAAAATGGAAATTAAGACAACGTTTAAAATGCTACAAGAATCTGAAAACAAAAATTAAAAAAATTTATTTTTGACAAAATGGCGGGACTAAGAAAAAAAAATTGCATCGATTTTTCGCAAAAACACCACTTGGACACTCTGAAGTTCCATGCCCATAACTTGCAAAAAAAATTTTTTTTCGCGAAACTAATAATGAGAGGTCTCCAAACTAAGCACTTAGAACATCTCTGTGAATTTTTATAAAAATCTGAGAACCCAACTGCAAATTTCTCGAAAAGTGAGATGATCACAGCCTTATATATTTTTTGAGATCTTTTTTAACTTTTCAAAAATTGGTCAAAGAAAAAGAAAAAATTCCAAAAATTCTAAAAAAATTCACACACGTACTTTGCACGATTCTAAGTAGAGTAACTTAGGGTAATGTGGTTGCCTTTTTATTTTTTTGCCAATTTCTTCCAAAGTAATGGAAGTAAGTTAGCTTGGTTAATTTATTTGTATTAGTTATTGTATTGTTTTTACCATTTGATAATTTATATACTAAAATATTAACATTTTTAAGCGTGAGGCCAGTTAAATTGAAAGAACCTACAAATAGCTGAAAAAGAAAAGTGTCGGGTAATGTGGATCATTCTGTCCATTTCCTAAAGTAGTACCATTATTTGCAATTTTTGTTGACTAAAAGTCTAGCAGTATTTTTTTTATATTATATTTGCTATGACATAGCTTTATAGGCTTATTAAGGAATATTTTTTAGTAAGATAAACCAAATTCATACTAACAAGTGAATAAGTAATAAGGGTTACCGAATCATACGTAAAATAGTACTCCACATTACTCAAACTCGGGTGTCCCACACATGCTTACATCACTTTTTTTTTTCATCACTTTTTTGAAATAATCATTGATTACACTAGTTTACAGCCAAAATTCCCAGCGAATGCCGTTACTCATTTTATATGGAAAATAGGCTGCTGATTCCGAAAATCGCATTTTTTTTTTTTTATTTCGTGTCGTTTTCGAGATATCGGTCATTTTCGGTTTTTGGACCAAAAAAAAAAAGATAGTTCTATTAAAATACAAATATCTCAAGAACCAATGTTTGTATTTAAACAAATAATATGTCATATTAAAGATAATTAAATTACCTACAAATGATACCCACTTCACTTTTTGGTTGGTTCGTTAGTTTCGGTGAAATAAATTGATTTCTAAAAAAAAAAATTTTTTTTTTCGAAAAAATTAAGAAAAAATCAAATTCAACTTCAAATTTATACAAGAAGACATAACTTTTTTATAATATTTTTTTTTGTATCATAGACTATATATTTGTGAAAATAAGATATTATTTAAGAAAATCGATGGAAAAATGCAAAAGTTGTATACAATTCATTGATAAGTTACCAAAATGCGTTTTTCCCTATTTTTCCGTTTTTTTGTAATAAACTGTTCGAAAATTTGAAACTTTTTGTAAAAGAAATTAGAAAATCCAAAAAATTCTTAAAGAAGGCATTAAAAGGAAATACCTGTGCCTCGCCGTTTTTCTCTAGCACGTCAGATTTTTTTTTAATCGATTTTTGAAGTTTTTTAATCCACTGTACATGAAAAAACAGAAATAACGCATTCTTGTGTTAAATCGATGAATTTAACTATATGATCCTTACATCTGAGGTGTATTATGTGTTCAGTAAACTTATGCAGGATACTGCGAGGAATATTTTTGTAGGAAATTTTAACCCTCTAAAACCCTCACATGTGGGTCATTTTAACCCCCACATGAAGGTCATTTTGACCTACATGTGGGGGTTTGAGAGGGTTAAAATTGTCTACAAAAATATTCCGCGTAGTATCCTGCATAAGTTTGCTGAAGACATGATACACCTCAGATGTAAGGATCATATAGTTAAATTCATCCATTTAACACAAGAATGCGTTATTTCTGTTTTTTCATGAACAGTGAATTAAAAAACTTCAAAAATCAATTAAAAAAAAATCTGACGTGCTAGAGAAAAACGGCGAGGCACGGGTATTTCCTTTTAATGCCTTCTTTAAGAATTTTTTGGATTTTCTAATTTCTTTTACAAAAAGTTTCAAATTTTCGAACAGTTTATTACAAAAAAACGGAAAAATAGGGAAAAACGCATTTTGGTAACTTATCAATGAATTGTATACAACTTTTGCATTTTTCCATCGATTTTCTTAAATAGTATTTTATTTGCCTAACAAATTTATAGACTATGATATAAAAATACAAAATGATTTTTAAATTTTTTTTTTCTTGTAAAAATCTGCATTTGATTTAGACATTTTTGTAATTTTTTCGGAAAAATATACTCTTTTTTTCAGAAATCAATTTATTTCATCGAAACTAACAAACGAGCCAAAAAGTGACGTGAGTATCGTTTGTAGATAATTTAATTACCTTTAATATGACATACTATTTGTTTGAATACAAACATTGGTTCTTGAGATATTTGTATTTAAGTGGAACTATCTTTTTTTTTTTGGTCCAAAAACCGAAAATGACCGATATCTCGAAAACGACATGAAATAAAAAAAAAATGCGATTTTCGAAATCAGCAGCCCATTTTCCATATAAAATGAGTAACGGCATTCGCTGGGAAAAAAAATTTTAATCATTTGTAAACTAGTGTTATATAAAAGAAATGTAAAATCAGACTTGCTTATGCATTTCTTCGTTGAATAATAGTTCCATAATTGCACTAGAGTTATTTGAATTTTAGAAAACAGAGTTCTAAGGAAGTTATTTAGTTATTCACAGAGTACTACAAATAAGTCAACTTGACCTCACAGCATAAGAAATTGCACATGAATAACACTAGTTTACAGCCAAAATTCCCAGCGAATGCCGTTACTCATTTTATATGGAAAATGGGCTGCTGATTCCGAAAATCGCATTTTTTTTTTTTTATTTCGTGTCGTTTTCGAGATATCGGTCATTTTCGGTTTTTGGACCAAAAAAAAAAGACAGTTCCATTAAAATACAAATATCTCAAGAACCAATGTTTGTATTTAAACAAATAATATGTCATATTAAAGGTAATTAAATTACCTACAAATCATGTCCACATCACTTTTTGGTTGGTTCGTTAGTTTCGGTGAAATAAATTGATTTCTAAAAAAAAATTTTTTTTTTTCGAAAAAATTAAGAAAAATTCAACTTCAAATTTATACAAGAAGACATAACTTTTTTACAATATTTTTTTTTTTGTATCATAGACTATATATTTGTGAAGAAAATAAGATATCATTTAAGAAAATCGATGGAAAAATGCAAAAGTTGTATACAATTCATTGATAAGTTACCAAAATGCGTTTTTCCCTATTTTTCCGTTTTTTTGTAATAAACTGTTCAAAAATATGAAACTTTTTGTAAAAGAAATTAGAAAATCCAAAAAATTCTTAAAGAAGGCATTAAAAGGAAATACCCGTGCCTCGCCGTTTTTCTCTAGCACGTCAGATTTTTTTTTAATCGATTTTTGAAGTTTTTTAATCCACTGTACATGAAAAAACAGAAATAACGCATTCTTGTGTTAAATCGATGAATTTTACTATATGATCCTTACATCTGAGGTGTATCATGTCTTCAGCAAACTTATGCAGAATACTGCGAGGAATATTTTTGTAGAAAATTTTAACCCTCTAAAACCCTCACATGTGGGTCATTTTGACCCCCAGATGAAGGTCATTTTGACCTACATGTGGGGGTTTGAGAGGGTTAAAATTGTCTACAAAAATATTCCGCGTAGTATCCTGCATAAGTTTGCTGAAGACATGATACACCTCAGATGTAAGGATCATATAGTTAAATTCATCGATTTAACACAAGAATGCGTTATTTCTGTTTTTCATGTACAGTGGATTAAAAAACTTCAAAAATCGATTAAAAAAAAATCTGACGTGCTAGAGAAAAACGGCGAGGCACGGGTATTTCCTTTTAATGCCTTCTTTAAGAATTTTTTGGATTTTCTAATTTCTTTTACAAAAAGTTTCAAATTTTCGAACAGTTTATTACAAAAAAACGGAAAAATAGGGAAAAACGCATTTTGGTAACTTATCAATGAATTGTATACAACTTTTGCATTTTTCCATCGATTTTCTTAAATAGTATTTTATTTGCCTAACAAATTTATAGACTATGATATAAAAATACAAAATGATTTTTAAATTTTTTTTTTCTTGTAAAAATCTGCAGTTGATTTAGACATTTTTGTAATTTTTTCGGAAAAATATACTCTTTTTTTCAGAAATCAATTTATTTCATCGAAACTAACAAACCAGCCAAAAAGTGACGCGAGTATCATTTGTAGGTAATTTAATTACCTTTAATATGACATATTATTTGTTTGAATGCAAACATTTGTTCTTGAGATATTTGTATTTAAGTGGAACTATTTTTTTTTTTTTGGTCCAAAAACCGAAAATGACCGATATCTCGAAAACGACACGAAAAAAAAAAAAAAATAATGCGATTTTCGGAATCAGCAGCCCATTTTCCATTTAAAATGAGTAACGGCATTCGCTGGGAAAAAAAATTTTAATCATTTGTAAACTAGTGTAATTAGCATAATAGAAAAGCCGAAGAGCGTAAAGAATATGTTTTTCGCATTTTAATGTGCACAAATAACCAGAATTATTGTACAGTCTTTAATATGAGAAATAAAAGGTGCACCACATTACCCGTATAGTCCACATTACCCTAAATTACTCTATTTTATGCGTTATACAATTTTTTTGGCTTCATACAAATTGACTCAGTTTATTGTACCTGTTTATTTTTTCGATAAAAAATCAAAATGGTCTTACTTCACTGAAACCTTAATAACTTTTTAAAATACTTAATTTTAGTAAATTTGGGCTTAAAATATTTAAAATTAAATACATTAATAAATAAAAATATAAAAAAATTTAAAAAATTACCATGAAAATTAACTTTTCGCTGCTATAACTCAGTCAATTTGAATAAGATTTTAGTTATTGGTACATTTAAAAGAAGCGTAAGAATTTTTCTTTAAAATAGTGTACAAAAAAATTCGATCGAAATTGGGTTTCTCGAAATATTTTTTTCTAAGATTAGAGCCACAACCTCAAAAATTTTCGATTATATCTAGAACAGCCCTTAGGAAAAAATGCGTTTTTCAGCGACCTGAAATTAGTTTAGAAAATATGGTTTGCAAAATGTTACACACACAAATTAATTATTTTTAATGTAGTGTGATATGTATTTAACCCTTTCGGTCATTTGTAGCCATATAGCTAAACAACTTTTAGTGGCTCTGTGGAGCCATGTAGACTTAATTTATTAAATATTTTTTTTTTAATATTATTGTTCTTCAGAGTATTTAGAACACCTAGAAATTTTAAAATTTTTAGTTTGAATCACACGCTGCGAAAACAGCACTTTTTAAGTGAAGCGTTTTTTAAAACCAAATTTTTTGCAGTATGGCTAAATTCTAAAAGAAGTACTTAGAAAAAAAAAAATGTTAAAACTTTTCATTGATTAGGCATTATATGACCATAAGTAACAAAAAAACAAAAAACTGGATTTTTCGGATGAGAAACATAAAAGATAGACCGAAAGGGTTAAAAGATAACATACCTAAGCAAATTTTTATTTATTCAGAATAAAAAATAGGAAGTTATCTACCTTCATAAGTTATTTTAAACTTCTATTTAATATTACTTTCTTTAATATATATTTCTTACATTGAAATTTCCCAAAAAAAAAAAAACAGAAGTTTCACAAAATTTTTGAGTTTGGCTCCCTCCTAGATAAAATCCTGCGGACGACCTTGCAAATAGAGAATAAACATATAAATAAAGAAAAAAACATAGCATACTTTTAAGAGTAAAGTACATTGAAATTCTTAAACATTAAAAATGCGAGAAAGCATCAATAAACAAACAAAAAAATAAAGGGAAGCCGCACTTTTAAAATAACCTAAAGAAAATTGTATGAAGTGCTTACACCATAAGTCACCATTAAACAATAGAAGCGAAGGAACGCCAGGCAACAACGCAACACGGCGTTAACAAAGTGTTTTTCTTCATTTTTACATTTTACTTGTTAACGCAGCAGTCAAATTTGCAAAAATGTCAAAAAATTTCCATGTAATTAAAAGTTTCAAAGGAATGCAAAAAAAACGTACGGCAGTGGACGTTAGAGGAGGCGCCACTACTGCCTGGAACATTAAAAACAGAAAGCTGAAGAAAAAACGACGACGACGGAAGCAACCATTATACGTTTCAAGACAGAGAAACAGAAAAACCACTATGACAATAAGAAATTAAGTAATTTGCGCGCCGTGCCGTGCCGTGTATGCGTTGATTGTGAAAACATCAAATGAAACGTTGCAAAAATGATTTGTAGCCATGACAACTAACGAAAAAGTAATTTAATGTTCCAAATTTTTTAAACCTACTACTAAAAAAAAGCACTTATTTTCTACAACTCACTTGTGTTATCTTTAGTCTTCTTTTTTTTGTAACAAAATTTTCAGCACGTTGTCAGAAATAATTAGAAAAAAAAAAATCTAAGTGAAAAAAGTTGTACTTCATGCTATCTGTGCACCCAAAGGCACCTTTAACATTCTTAGCACCATCTTAAGCGCACCCACAGCACTAAATAGCAGCATACATTTTGCAATCTATTTTGTTTTTGTTTTATTTTTTGTTGTTTTAAAGCACTATACAGTTTAAAAAAAATAATCCAGTTACTTGCACTTTAAAATGCACATTAAGGTATATAAAAACACAACTTCCACAAAAAATAAAATGTACTTGACCAATTCACAAGGTGTCTTAAAGTCATAAGAATTCAAATTCAAAATGTCAGGAATAACACATTGTGGCATAAAAATTGCACCCGCCAGCACCTATTTGTATATAATGATCATACAGGAATCTTTTGAGTTTAACGTGAGCACTTGCCATGATGGCTTAATTTCAGAGTGTTTTTTGCACAGGTACAATGGTGAAGAGCTGAGGACTATCTAAACCTCTGCCATCCTTTGAATCATGGCACCCAGTTGAAATGCAACTCCACATCAAGCTTCTTTCACTCTTTAGGCGATTTTAGACCACCACGAAACTCCCCGAAGGGCCATCCCAACAGTCAGTTGGAAGACGCAGCGAACTGGATTCTCCAAAGGGCTACTGACTCCGGTGGTATCAGAATAAACACTGGTCGGATTTCGTAGTTGCAAAGCTACTTTAGTATAGCTCTGACCAGCTTGGGACTAATCACCCATGTCGAATTGTCATGGATTGTGGGAACACGTTACTTGGTGCTATCCTCTCTTTAAGAAAGCTCTCACTTTCTTAGGAGAGACAGTCCTGTCCAAGGTTGCTATGGCCACGTTACCATGTACAACTTAACTTATTATGGATCGTGGGAACGCTTTACCAAGTGCGCATTGCCCAGGAAATGCCCCAAAAATTCTGTCTCTGATTGCTTGAGCCACTTTATAATATACGAGTACGTAATGCAACAATTCTATCCAAAAGTCACGTTCCTTCATTAGCTGGTAGCCAACAACGTCACCTATCATTTTCAGAGGTTGCCGCAGAGATGCAACAGGCTGCTTGAGCACAGACATGGGACAATGTCTACATTCCGCATCTTCTCAAGTTTTCGTGTTTCACTGCTGCCTTCATTTCTATCCGTGTAACCAACATTTTTTGCTTTTACAATTCTAGTTTCGGTAAAACGAACATCGTGGCATGAAAATTGCATGAGCTCTGAAGATTTTCTTTAGTTTTGAGGTGACAGAAACTATGGCATCTCAATAAAAATTTTCCAGCCGAATTGTAGATAATGAACATACTTACAATTCCACTTTGGTTAAAAAAAACATCATGGCTTGAAATCACAAATCAAATTACTTAAAAATTGAGACCTATTTTCTTATTATAGTCGCCATTTTGTGGCCGCCATTTTGAATTTCGAAATTTACTAAAAACTGACCACTGTCTATTCGAAAGACATTATCTTGCTTCTACTTCTGAAGACAGATGTATCTCGGTTGGCATGGAACGTTTTATAGTATAAAGTCAGCAAGATGTTGTTTACAAAGCCTTTCTCTTTTTTCATACATTTCTCTCAGTAAAACATTTGGTGCTGCTCTCTCTTTTTTAATACGCTTGGTAAAACAGAATAAGCCAAACAAAAACACAGAATGTGAATGATTGTGGTAGTTCGTTCTCATGTAGAATGCAACAACGACACTTTTTCAAACTATTGTGAAATTTTCCAACATGATGACATTATGACCTGTTAAGACACCTTGAGATTCACCTTAGGATATATTTTAATGTGAATTAAATTTGTAAATATGTACGTATGTATATTTTATTCAATTATAAATAAGTATTTCTGGCGCTTTGTTGCAAGTGATGCAAAGGAGACTTAAAAAATTTTGGGAATGGGATTTATAGATAAGTTCATATAAAAGATCAGACAAACCGTTTCAAGAACTTCTTTAGTTTGATTTGGAATGGGAAATCAAGCAATAAGCAAATAAGTGGAGTCAATAAAGCCTTTTAGACGGAAGTCCCCCAGAGCAACGACTAAATTTTAAAAAAAAAAACAATCCTCTTCTAATAATCCTTCCAGCCCATTTTTTCCTTAAATTAATATTTTTTATTCAAAAATCTTATGATTATATGGGCTATATTTGGTGCGGATGTCTTTTTGATTCGATCACGCCCATTTTTAATAATTGAGTAGATGTTACTAACAACATCTCAGATATCAAATATTATTGTTGTACTTACATATTTACAAAGTTATGGCGATTTCAAAAAATAATGTATATGGGAGCTGGGCGTGTATTTGATCCAATCACGCTAATTTTTCACAAATTGGTAGATTCTACCAATACCATCACAGGTATTGAATTTTATTGCTGTGCCTCTAATAGTTTGGCTGTTATTAATTTATGCTACAAAATGAGAAAAATTTCCCATAGTGTATTGATGTATTAGAATCCATACAGAGAAATTCCCACTCAGATGAAATGGAATCAAACATCATTCATTTTATCTGTAAAACCTTGCCTTGACAAATAGATAAAACATGTTCATAGGAAAATATTTAATCGAAGACCACTGCGGTTGTTCGAGACGGTTAGATTAAGAAACATGATATACTTAATACCTGAACTCGCCAGGATCTAGTTAGTCAGTTGATATTCTCTAAGTCTTGCAAGGTTCCAAAACCGCATATTTATACAACTTAGTTTTGTTGCACTGTAGGACAACCATCTCTATATTTACAGTAATAGGCATAACTATTTTGACAAAATGAAATTCTACTTATCTTATATTCTATTACGATATATTCATTAGAGTGGCCCAAAAAGGAAAATTTTGGAAAAGCTTAAGTTTTCGCACGGAAAAATATGTGGTTGGGATTAAAAATAATTATGAAATTTTTGATCTGGGATCCGGTTACTCTAAATTGACCCGGGTTGAGCTTTTTTATCAGGAAAATTGCAAAAAAACTTACCTTTTTTACATATTTTTATGTAAAACAACCACAAAACTCAATTTAACACTTTTAAATTGTCTTTAATCAAAAAGTACATACATTTACCTTTCCAAGGAATTCAAAATGTCTGAAATCTGTGAGAAAAGCACGACATGCGAGAATATCAAACCCCTAAAAGTATGGAAAAAATTTTAAAAACACAAAAAATTTAATGATCATAAAAATTTTTAAAATCATAGAATATGCTTTTTCCCATTCCTTCTTTTATTAAATATAGGTATTCTACATAATGAGCCCTTATACAGTTTCATCAAAAACTGTGTACAATCACCTTTTCAATGAGCTCAATAAGTCTAAAATCAGTGGAAATAGCTGGACATACGATATCATCGAAACTCTTAAAAGTACGGAATGCAATGAATTCATGAGTATTTTGTTGACATTTTATGCAACCAAGATCAAATGAAAAATAGCAGCTGTGTTCTAGATTAAGCAAATGAATCTTTTAAATTGCTACCTACTAAACTCACAGAATAAAAATTAAATTTTTCGGATCCTGACGTGATAAAAAAAACCAAGTAACTACAGGTACATAATAAGAACATAAAGTGCTACAATGGTGGGGAATAAAAAAATAGACCACCGCAGATCCAAACAACATACACCTTCTAGTTACTTGAGGTCTTACCTATAAGAATGTAAGCTCAGTTTTCGGTACTCACATTTTCTATACTTAAGTCCATGTAGCTCCAGCTCCATATTAAGGTCAATTATTTTTTCGACTGAAATCATATGTTAACGATTGCAGAGAGTATAGATATACAGAGAGTATAGATACCCTTGTGCCGCGTCTAGATTCTAATGGATTAATATGGATAAAGAAAGTGTCCATTTGAATCTATTTGGATACATATTGTGACAAAAAGCACAAATAAATAGAAACTTCACGAAAGTACTTGACAGTTCGAGATGTCAATAAAAACAGTGATACCAAGTTTTGTCAAGAAATTATTAGCCGAGGGAATCAACGAGATGTTGCCAGATGTTTCGCTAACGCAATTCTAGAACGTTCATACAGGTATAAATGGAGCTGTTCATGAGAGTTGGAGGACAGTTGATTTTAAGCAATAAAGCGAAAAGGTTGTGCACACAGTGAAAGTAAAAGTAAATAAAGTGCTAATTGTAATCTTAGATTTTGAATGTAAATAAACAGTACCGCGTAAAAATAAACGTTTGTAATTTAAATAAACCATTTTATAACTTAATAAAGTGTGTATTTTTGATCGAACTCAGAAACTATAAGAGACTGAAATTATCGTCCTAAGGGACAGGAGATTTCGTAACAATTGGTGTAGAAGTGGAATTGTGTAAAAGAATTTGCAATCAATAAAAAAAAAATAAAATGGTAATGTTTGAAGATCTAACAATTGAACAACTTAAAAAAGAGTTGGAAAAGCGGAATTTACAAACGGCTGGCAGAAAGTTGGAATTGCAGCAGCGATTGCGGGATGCTTTTGAAGATGATGGTGTGAATGTTGATGAATATGACTTTGTACCTAATTCAACCGAAGGAACATCAAAAGTAGAGGAAGCTTCTGGAACAGCGGCAAGTGGTGAAGTTGTGGGTATGTCAAAGTTCGAGCACATGTTAATGGCGATGACGCAGAAAATAAACAAAATTATCCAGGCGGTTCGGGCATAAACGCTGCAGACGAATAAAAATATCCAGGCGGTTCGGGAAGAAATTGATCAGAGTTTAAGTCAGAACGCGCTGCAGACGAATAAATATATCCAGGAGGTTCGGGAAGAAATTGATCAGAGTTTAAGTCAGAACGCGCTGCAGACGAATAAAAATATCCAGGCGGTTCGGGAAGAAATTGATCAGAGCTTAAGTCGGAACGCGACTCAGATGCACACATTGAATCAAAATATGGAGGCTGTTCGTAGTAAATGGCCTCGATGCAAAAGTGACTAAGTTGCGAGGTGACGTTAAATCCTTCAAGGAAAAAGTTGAAAATAATCTTGAAAATGTTAATAAAAGGATTCAAGAGTTGGAAATAAACGAACCAACAACTCAAGTGATAAGAGAAATCAGCGCAGTGAGGCTTAAGGCACCCACATACGATGGAACAACGCCTTTCAGTGTTTTCAAGCTCCAACTCGAAACGACATCCACTCATAATGACAATGATAGCGCCGCAGCAGCGCTTATCGTCGCTTTAAAAGGCGCAGCTGCAGAAGTATTGCAAACGGTTCCAGTGGCGGAGCAGAAAAATTACAAGGCGGTGATGGATGCCTTGCAGCGAAAATATGGCAGTGACCACATGAATCAGATTCACAGACTGGAGTTGAAAAGTCGTATCCAGAAATCTGGTGAGTCCTTGCAGGAGTATGCTGCGG
The DNA here is from genome assembly GCA_951812925.1 of Calliopum simillimum. Classification (NCBI taxonomy): domain Eukaryota; kingdom Metazoa; phylum Arthropoda; class Insecta; order Diptera; family Lauxaniidae; genus Calliopum; species Calliopum simillimum. Next base: position 11,109,757 of record OX638373.1, on the reverse strand, counting down.
ATATTGAACGGTTGGCACACCTTTCCTATCCTGACGAGTTAAGTGTCGTGGCTGAAAAATTCAAAATAGAGACTTTTATTGACGGCATATGACTCTGAGACAAAACGCGAGACAATTAGGAGCCCGAAGACTACATTTAATGAAACAGTAACGGTTGCCCTCACTCAGGAGACGATTGCATTGTCATGCCGCCCATCATTGAAAACTCGTCGGATGGAGGTGGAGGCTGAAAAAAAAATTCATCGTTCAACAACAGTAGCTTCAGCGGAAAATGCTATAATTGTGGTAAGCAGGGACACATGCAGTCGTTAAACTAAAGAGAGTCAGTACAGCGGGGCGTGAGCTGACCCCCACTTATGATTGCCCCATAGTCTTAGTTTCGAAGCTCTGCCGGAATTCCAACAGCCTTACCATCGGTGGAAAAATCAACGAAAGAACATGTGATCTGACTTTGCATACGGGCGCATCGCATTCAATTGTGAGGAGTGATTTATTTGATAGACGATGAGTTACGCCGTTAAATGGGATCCAATTGAGAACAGCGACAGGAGAAATTGTGCAAATAGTTGGAAAAGTTACAGCGAGTATTCTTATCGGCAACATAACTGTGGAACATGATTTTATTGTTGCAATTGTCACCGATGAGGTTATTATTGGCGTGGACTTCATGATTCGACACGGGTTCACTTTGGACCTTCAGAAAAAGACGTTAAGGTATGCCAATGTGTAGGAGGCTAGCACTCGCTAGTACAAGGTAGGATCTCAAAAATCAATGAAAATAGCGTAAAATCGGCAGATATCCCACGTGACCGGCAATACGGCAGGACGGCGGTTCAGTCTGTGGCCGATATCTCGAGAAGATTTTGTCAAAAAGTATTGTGCGACCACTCATTTTGTTCATCACAATCTAGGCTACAAGACTAGTGTCCGAGAAAAAAAAATAAAAAATTTTCCTACGATCAATGGCAATTTAATTTAACAAAAATCTCAATTTTTTTTTTTTTTTTCGAGAGATATCTTAAATATCTTGAAACCTTGGAATCTTTTCAAAAACTGGCAATGCCATTGTCTTCAGCGACCTCGAAAACATAAAGTAGGACAGAAAAAAAAATTGTTCCAATCCTTTTTTATCAATTTCCACGGGCTGAAAGAACCACATTCTCGTACGGTCAAGGCAGCGCTACTTATCGAGCTTGCGCTAGTGCTTAATCTCAATATGTTTTTCCAAAATTTACATACGTAGTTTCTAGACCCTACCGAATATTTTGAGTGCTGAGCACCTAAGATCGGAACACCTTTAGTTTTTTTGGGTCAGTCTAATGCGGCATTAAGGTGGCTACTTCAATTCAAGGATCCTGAAAGCCAAATCGCACGGTGGATAGAACGCTTGCAGAGCTATGATTTCACCATAGAACATCGCAAAGGAAGCCAGCATGGAAATGCAGATACACTTTCCCGTCGTCCATGTAAAGCTGAATGCGGCCATTGTTCAAAAACGGAAAATAAAGCTGGAACAATTGATGTGCGCCTTTTGAATGTTTTGCCTGAAGAAAAGTGGACAAATGAGGAGATACAACGGGACCAGAACGGTGATACAGATTTGGCAACTATAATTAAGTATAAGGAGCTGGGTAGAAAACCGGCGTGGCAAGAAGTCTCAAGCGAAAACCAAATCTATAAAGCTTATTGGGCGCAATGGCAAAGTTTGGATTTGCATGATGGTTGCCTATACCGAATCTGGGAAAGCGAGGATGGTAAAATTCGCTCAAAACTGCTGGTTATTCCAAAGGCAAAATTTAAGGAAATAATCGAGGATTATCACAATGGATCGAGTGGTGGACATCTGGGTATAACAAAAACCACAGAGAAAATAAAGAAACGGTTTTACTGGGTAGGATGCCAAGAAACAGTTGCTGACTGGATCCGCCGTTGTGACCGATGCGCAATTGCTAAAGGACCAAGGCGACGAACTCGCGGGAAAATGCATCAGTATAACGTTGGATCTCCCTTTGAGAGGATAGCCATGGATGTAGCTGGACTTTTTCCAATCAGCAATGCAGGAAATAAATACATCCTTGTGGTAATTGATTACTTCAGTAAGTGGCCAGTAGTATATCCCATTCCCAATCAAGAAGCAAAAACAGTGGCAGACATTTTCATCAAGAATTGGATTTGTCGATATGGAGCTCAACTTGAGTTGCATTCCGACCAAGGACGAAATTTTGAGCCGGCACTTTTTAAGGAGGTTTGTGATATGCTTGGAATACAGAAGACACGTACCACAGCATTGCATCCTCAATCCGATGGCCTGGTCGAAAGGTCCAACCGTACTCTGGAGGAGCATCTGAAAAAGGTTGTCGACAAAGGACAAAAAGATTGGGATGAGCGTCTACCAATATTTCTGATGGCTTATCGTTCGTCAATACACGATACCACTACAGTCACGACAGCAAAAGCCATTTTTGGTACGGACTTTAGGCTTCCAGCAGATTTGAATTACGGAGTAAGCTTTGCCTCAGAAACGACCCATGCTGACGATTATGTGTCGCGAAAAAGAGAAAAACTGACTGATATACACGAGCTTATCAGGAGACGTACTCAAATGGCTAGCGACAAGATGAAAGCTCGATATGACCTGCGAGCAAATACTGAAGGGTTCAAAGAAGGTCAATTAGTGCTGCTACACAACCCACAACGAAAACGAGGCTTGTCCCCTAAATTACAGACTAATTGGGAGGGACCTTACCGGATTGTCACAAGAATTAACGATGTTGTGTATCGAATCCAAAAATACCCCGGTAACAAAGGTAAATTAAAAGTGGTACACATTGAAAGGCGACAGTGAATCTCTTGTTCGGGACGAACAAGGTTAAGAGGAGGGCAGTGTGACGAAAAGCACAAATAAATGAACTTCACGAAAGTACTTGACAGTTCGAGATGTCAATAAAAACAGTGATGCCAAGTTTTATCAATAAATTAATAGCCGAGGGAATCAACAAGATGTTGCCAGATGTTTCGGTAATGCAGTTCTAGAACGTTCATACAGGTATAAAAGGAGCTGTTCATGAGAGTTGGAGGACAGTCGATTTTAAGCAATAAAGCGAAAAGGTTGTAGTAACAAAAAAGGTTTACAAATAGTAAACTTAAATAATTGCAGTTTGATTAAAATGGATTAGACTGGATTGATATTGATCGTGCTTTTTTTCTAAGTGCATATTTGGATTGAAAAGGACTCAAATGGATTGGAGTTGGACTTTAATTTCAGTGAGGAATACCACAATCCCAGGGACCCACGATATTGTTCATGCCCAAATATTATCTCCTTGATGATCACAAATCAGCAGAGTGCAGTTATTGCAGGAAATCATGGAGTATCTTGTTGGGTTAAAAATTGATTTAACTGGATTGAAGTCGAACGCGTTTTTTTCCAAGTGCTACTTGGATTGAAAAGGACTCAAATGGATTGTAGTTTTACTTTAATTCCTCGTAGGGTGCGATTGGATCCTGCAATATTTCACACATATTCCCTGGATTTAAATGGATTGATCCGATTTTCAATCCAAATCTATCCGAGAATTCTGGTACACAATTCTGGATCAGAATGGATTGTTAAAATTAATCCATTTCAATCTAGACGCGGCACAAGGATACTCATGAATTCCAGGGATTCCGTACTGTTAAGAGTTTCGATGATATCGTATGACCAGCAATTTCCACTGATTTTAGACTTTTTGAGCTCATTGAAAATGTGATTGTATGCAGTTTTTGATTAAACATAGTTATGATTGAGTTTTGTAGTCGAAAATACATAGTATACATTAAGAAAAATCAAATATGTACCGATTTCGGAATTTTTCTGGGTGATGAAGAATTTGAGCAATAGATTAGAAAGTTAGATTAAAGCTCATTATGTATGTTCTTTATGATTAAAGACAATTTTAAAGTATTACATTGAGTTTTGTGGTTGTTTTAAAATATGTAAAAAAGGTCAGTTTTTTAATTTTTTCCTGATAGAGAAGCCCGGATCAATTTAGGAATAACCGGATCTCAGAACAAAAAATGTAATGATTATTTTTAACCCCAACCACATGTTTTTCCGTGCGAAAGCTTTTGGATTTACGATTTTAAAATTATTTATACAACTTTTGGACCATTCATATAGGTATATATTTACAATAGTGTGGGTCAAATTTTCCCGCGACAAATCGAATATTATTTTTAATCCAGTCCAATTAAAAACATTAGAACCAACAATTTTTAAATTGGAATCGCTTTATTTTGATGTGCTAAAAAAATCGACTTGAAGATCACTGTTGCATAAAAAGTTATTCGAGCTCAAAGGTCGTGGATATATTTTTTTTTTTGCAAATATCTCGCTAACGGTTAGTTTGACAGAAAAATTACTTCTTTCCACAATTTTGTAGCTCAAAAATTTCCAATAGAAAAGTCATGAGTGGTTTTGTTTAAATTTCCATAGAATTGTACATAAATTACTTTCGCGCTAGACGATTTGTCATGTTTTTTCCAAACGAACAATTTGGCCCACACTAATTTACTTATCAAAAAAGCAGCATAATATGTAAGTCCCATAGACGGTTTAATATGAAAACAACATAAATTTTTAATATGCACTCTTTAATAAAAATATAATGATGAGCCAAGTGTAAAAATTTTCAGAGTTTTTGACATCACCTTACGCGTAATCACTGTTTTACAGAAAAAGTTGTGATTCAAACTATTCAGGTCTGTTCCGTAATCCGTGTGGTTTCAATTACTTTTCATTGACGATGCTTTTTGATTAAAATGGTAAGTCACACGATAAAAACTCTTAGAGTCTTTTTTGAAGAGAATTACAGTCTCTACAAAAATGTTGATTTGCATTAACGAAGAAGTAACAGTTCAGGAAATATTCTTAAAAAACTGCAAAGAATCGAAAAATTCGATTTTATCGAATATTTGTAGAACATGTAATTCTCCACAAAAAAGAATCTAATACTTTTCACCGTGTGACTCTCCATTTTCATCAAAAAGCCTTCTAAATGAAAAGTAATTGAAACCACACGGATTACGGAACAGGGCTGATTATGCTGCTTTTCTTCATTTGTAAATACATATACATATATCGTTTAAGTATGTATCTAAAATATGTTTATTTTTTTTTTCAAAATAGTTATGCCTATGATTGTAACTAACCTTTTCTGATTTTAGTACAAACTCATTGGGCCTTATCACGAATAACCATTCTCGAGAATTTTTTCTCAGACTGTTTTGTAGTCCCCATTGCATTGAGAATATTTATCCATGATAAGGGCAATAATGTAGGTATGAAAAGGTTTGTTTTGTTCGGTGCTATCATCATTTATTATTCACCACAAGATGTAAATATAATATTCTTCTTCTCCAGCGATTTTGCAACAAAGCATGAATATCATTCCTAAACGTTCCCTGACATTGTTTTTTTTTTTTCTTCTTTTAATATTTTTTAACAGCATTATCTAATGTAAAACCGTTTTATTTAAATACTAAAGGCTTTTAATTAATTTTAATTGCACACAATAAGATTAGAGGCATATAAAAAGCAACAACAGCAACAGACGGAAAAAAAAACAAATAAAAATAAAACACAATAACAAGTCAAAAGCAAAAGAAAATCAGAAAAAAAAACGCAACGCAAACGCAGAAGAGTAGAAGAAGCCAGTAGAATCCGTAATCATCAGCAGCCGTTTTAACAATTACAACCGCAGCATCAGAAGCAGCGACATAACACACCTGTTAACTTCACCGACTGAACACCGCGCCCGCCATCAACTCGTCTAACCTTGCCCCACGCAACGCATGCCAAACACTTGAGCACCCAGCACAAAAATGTTTCAAACGAGAATACACGTAAGTACACTTTCACTCTCCGCAAAACATATACATATACACATATGTACATATACATACGTATGTGGTGCTCCACAAGAAAAGGACATTATCTTCACAAGTTTAAGAACCTTTTTCGTGCATTCGATCATCTCATCTCGATCACCGAAAAATTTCTGAAACTAAGTGAGTTGTGGCATCTTCAATTCGTAAAATGCAAAAATCAAGTTTGTTCATATCGAAGTATAAAGTTTGTAAATTTTCCAGAGCTTTCCTGAAACTTAAGAAAATAAATTCCCATTAATAACGATGTCTGTGGATTAGGGGCGTGGCAAAGCCGACTTAGACATAAAGGTCATATTATCGTTCCTTAATGTTAACCCTATCTCCATACAAAATTTCATAAAAATCGATGCAGCGGTTTAGCCATGAGAGCGTTTTTCCATCTTAGCGTGACCATAACTTTGCAAGGATAAATCGTAGATGACCACTCAGGCTATTTTTTGGAATGGGGAAGAGCAGTATAGTCTATTGAACATTATGGAATAGAGCAGAAAAAAACCTCGATTTTTTCACTTTTAGGCTAGGATATTTACGTGGCAGAAGGATTCTGTGGCCAGATTTAGATTCAGCTCAACGAAATCTATTAGAATCGCTTTTTTTAAACTAAGAAAAGTATATGTATAAAGTATATTTATGGGGCATTACATACATAGTCGAATAGCATTTGGCTTTTGCATCTCCGATTTTTTGTGAAATTTTTTTTCTTATAGTAGGGTAAGGGAGGGTAATATGGACCACCAATCTATCTTTTTTAAATAAAACTCAAAATACATAATCAAAACAATTAATTTTATTTCATTCATTAAAGGAAACAATTCACCTTAATTCTGATTCACTTTTAGATGCATATCTCATCAGGATAAAGAAAAAAAATTAAAAAACTGAAAATACTCAAATTGAATATAAAAAAAAGTGTAGTGTTATATGGACTATATAGTCCATATTGCCTCACATATTTATTTGGTATAGAAGTTGCATATAAAAATGTCACTTCCACATCCGGCGCATTCTTCATGATTCCAAGAACGCCAGATTACACATTCAACCCAAACCTCTCCACGGCGATCTTCTAAGTAAAGGGTATTAAAGTATAAACATTTTTCATCTTGGGTTTTCGAATTCCGAATCATCACCATCAGACTCGTCTTGAAAACTGCAACTAGATTCTCCATCTGATGATGATGACCATCCTTGATGGTCAATATTGCCCGCAGCACGTGTTGGTGAATTAAATGGTTTTTTATCAAAAACTCTTGTGGTTAATGTACTAATTTGTGCTAATAACTCATGAATTGTATTCACTGACTTTATATAATTAACCATTTATTTAAAAACACGATGTCTTTAAAGTGAAATAATGATATTTTCTCACTAGAAAAAAATTATCACTGAACTCTTTTTTAGAAAAACAACTTTACAGAAACATGCGACTTCACCGAACACTAAAATCGGAAAAAAATATATGGGAAATGTATTTTTGCGATATTTCGCGGCGATGAGCAGTTACGATTTTGAGGTTTGCATTTTTGAGGCCGCTAAACTAGTACAAATGAAACCTCATTCACAGATTTTGACGACACTTTCATCACACCTATCGACTGTTCAAGCCCAGTGTTCACACTGACGGTGGTGGGCAAAACGTTGCCCTAGGGCAGCTTCGTATCAAAGAGAGGATTTTTTGCGTATCTTTTCGTATAGGATAAAACGAGACAAAAAGTACGTTGCATGTAGTGGTGCCCAGCACTGGCACTGACATAAGCTTTAAGTATTGGCATAAAGTTTGTTTATTGTTAGTTTATTCCTATGCACGTAATTGAAAATATTCTTGTGGTTCATATTACCTACGTAGTCCAAATTTCCCTCCTTTACCCTACTAAGGAGACTAGCATCCACGATTTTAAAAAATTTTTTTTATCAAACCGTTTCAGAGATATGAATTTAAAAAAAAAAAAAAACTGAAAAAGCTGCAACAACGACATTAATTAGTTTTTTTAAATGCACATAACTTCGCCAATAGTCGGCCAAATCATGTGATTGTTTTTTTTATACATATATTTATTTTGTTAAGAAAATTTTTATAAAATTCAAAAAAATTTTTTATATGATTTTCCTATAAAATTTTTTAACTTACAAGACTAAATTGCTATTGTTATCAATGATTATACTTTTCGATTTTTTTAAAAAAATTTTGAAAAAAACTTTAATGTATTTGACAAATTTTAAGACTAGCAAGCAATGTTTTTTTTTTAGTTTTTAATTAAAAAAAGTGAATGAACGAGCACTAATATGTTCCTCGTTGCCGGAAGAGGTTCACCGACCCCCACTAACTTTTCCTCTCCAATATTTCTCTCACACATACTACACCCTTTTTATCAACCCCAAAACTGAAAAATTAATGGGGGTCGGTGAACATTTTTGCTCTCTCCCGGCAATGAGAAATTTTTTGATATTTTTATCAAAATTTTGTATGGAAGCTCCCTTACGGGGTAGAAAAAAATGGCTTCAAAAAAATCGGAGATACAAAAACCAAATGCTATCCGGTTTGTTCATTATTTTTTTTATGATGTGAATTTCGGAGAAATTGTATACATACTTGAAAAGAGGGAAGGTTCAGCTTCCGTTTTGTTCATACTTCTTTTTGATTATTTAATTCGAATTGTAGAAAACATAAAACAAGTTGGCAGTTTTGTGCCCAGTTTATATACTTATTACTTTAAGAGATACAACGTATTAAAATGCCTGAAATATGAAGATAATGTGCCCTTCTCCAAAAGGGTATGGGTATTGCGTTAGACCCCCTTTAATTATATTTGTTATTTTATTATCCACCTAAATTCTTCAGAACATGTCTTAAGACTGCAACCCAACTTAAACTAAAAACGGATATAACTCAACTGTAAAATTTTGTTTCTGAAGATGAGGTCACTTTTCTTGTGGAGCACCATATATGTATGTGTAACAGTAGTCCATTTCAAAGAAGACGGATGTGAAAAAGCAAATCAATGTTGGTATGACCCTTAAAAGTTTAACAGGAACGTTATATAATATTTAATAGTTGAGAATGTTTTAGAAAAGTGGACAGAAAAAACTGATTATAAAAAACGGTTTTTTGTATAGCAAACGAGCATTGAGTCAAGTATTCTGGGACGCATAACTTTTTGGTTTTAAAAAGTCTTAAATTAAAAACTACAAAATTATTTTAGTATATTATATTATAAATAATACTTACATTATTTTTGGGTTGGTTTGTTAGTTTCAGTGAGATAAATTGATTTCTAAAAAAACATTATTTTTTCCGAAAAAATTAAGAAAAAATCAAAATCAACTGCAAATTTATAAAAGAAAAGAGCATTTTTTTATAGTATTTTGTTTTTTCATATCGAAGATTATATAATAATAAAGAAAATAAGATAAGAGTTAAGAAAATCGATTAAAGAATGAAAAAAGTTACAATATATAAAATTGAATGAAAAATGGTCGAATTGCATTTTTGCTTATTTTCCATTTTTTTATTCTACTTGTCATAAATATGTATATTATATAGGGTGTACATCGCATAAGGTTGCGAAGCATAGAGGACGCCCAGACTAACAAAAAATTGAACTTGAGGAGGGATCTAAAATGCACCACTGAGGAGTTATAGGGTTAAAACTGATTTTCTGACTTGGTTTAGAAAAAAAATAAAAATTTATTGGGTCACCCTAGCGTTTTAGAGAAAACTTTTTCTATGAGAAAATTTTAGCTAATTGTATGAGGTTTGAAGAGTGTATTTGGTTTATAGAGTTAATAGGGTTTCACAACGTTCTGGACCTTTAAAGTGGATTTTTTAATTTTTTTTTTTTCCTACATAAGATTTTACTTTGGCGGTCATTTTATTATGAACAAGATCCTAACATACACTTATATATTTTGTTTTAGAGTTCTCGTTAAATTTACTTAAATTCGGTATTACATTTGTTGTATCAACTTTAAAATCTGAGATCGAAAGAAATACTTTCCTTTGTAACACACGGGTTACTCGCATGCGTTTCGCTGATGATGTGCGCGCTTTCTACTTTAGCCTTGAAACTGATTGTTCTTGAAAAGTATTTTTTTCTGACCTCAGTTAAAAAAATTTGTGTAATAAATGTACTACCGAATTAAAGAAAATTTAACGAGGATTCGAAAAAAAATTATATTAGGGTATGTTAATACAGTGGTGTCTGGATGGAACGAACCCCCGATGCAACGAACACCCCAATATAACGAACACCAAAATTTTTACATTGAGTACTCTATGTATAGAAGGAACAGTTGTGACTCTGTGTATAACGAACAAAATTGAAAATAATATTTCACTAAATTTAAATCAGTAGGCTTTGAAAATTAAATTAAAATCAATTGGAAAACAAACGTGAAAAGTTCTTTAATTTTGGTCTTATCGAGATTCGCGTGATTAAAGATAGGTGGTTTCTGGTTTTTTCAGTACATTTTCTCAATATAACTGGCTTTTCAAAAAATCTGTGAGAAGCTACGTTTACTTTGACATTTCTGAAGGCTAAATTTTGTTTGATTTTTTTTTGGGTGGATGTAAATGGTGATTTTGGATTTGTCATTTTATCTGAAAACTGAGACGTGATTGAAATATTTTGTTAATGCAGTCTTATTGTGTCAATAGCAGGGAATAATAATTACATAGTACGAACTCAGATAAAATCAAAAACTTAAAATTTGTTGAACAGTGCAATTAGTTGTTAGTTTAAGTCCTTAAAAATTGAATTTTGTATGCCAAAAAGTAATTTTTAAAATATAAAGAGGGTACTACATAAACGATACTAAAAAAAAAAATCAACGTCGTATTTACGAACAACCTGGATACAACGAAATGCCCTTACAATAATTAGTTCGTTCTATCCAGAGAGCACTGTACTACCTTTTTCATACTACAATGGCCGCCAAAGTCTAAAATTAATAGAAAAAAAAAAATAAAATATCAACTTTAAAGGTCCAGAACTTTGCAAAACCCTTTCGAATTCTATAAACCAAATACATTCTTAAAAAGCTCATACAATAAGCTAAAAGTTTCTTTTAAAAAAAGTTTTCCCTAAAACGCTAGGGTCACCTAATAAAATTTTTTTTTCTAAAACAAGTCAGAAAATCAGTTTTAACCCTATAACTCCTATATTCAGGTACAATTTTTTGCTAGTCTAGGCCTCTTCTATGACTGTGTGTCTAAAGCATTATCACTCAGAAACTACTCTGCCAATTGAGCTGAAAATTTGGAATTGAGTGTATCTCAGGTATGGGTATGTTTTTATGCTATACACGAAGGTTTCCAAAGTTTGCCGAAGGTCATCCAAAGGTTTGATAATCAAAACGAAGAATATCCAGGTATACGAGAGGGAAAACATCGATGGCGAACTATCAACAAGCTTCAATTGAGAGTTTTTTGGAATACCCGAAGGTTTCCAAAGGTCACCCGAAGGCTTCATAGTCAGCCTAGACAGACGGATGGATGGCGGACTATCAACAAACCTTAAGTGATAGTTTTCTGTTACATCCGAAGGTTTCTTAAGGTCACCCGAACGCTTCATGGTCAAAACGAAGAAAATATATACATACCAGACCGAAAACATCTATGGCGAACTATTAACAAGCCTTAATTGATAGTTTTTAGGAACACTCGAAGGTTTACGAAGGACACCCGAAGGCTTCATAGTTAAAACGAAGAATATCTAGATGTAATAGAGGAAAAACATCTAAGACATAATTGATGGTTTCCTGGGACACCTCAGCTATGCTATTGGGAATTTTTGAGATGGTTGGAAATGAAATTAACTTTCCTATAATACATAAATTTTTATTGGTGACGTGGCAGTGGCGTAAATTAACATTTTTATCTATATATATTTTCTAAGCCATTGGGAATCAAAAAACAATAATAATAATAATAATTTTATTTAGATTAATCCATTTAACAGCATTTACATTATTGTCTTAGAATTTATGTTTAACATATATTTTTAACAGTTTTTGAAATTGATTGACAGTTTCTTAATTTTTTATTTCGACTGGGAGTGAATTAAATAATTTGATTCCCTTATAAAATAACGAATTTTGGCTACACGATTTAGTTGCGTCTGTTAAGCTGATTTCATTTGCACTTCTAAGTGTTCTGTTACGCAATAGGTAGTTAAAAATAATTTTATTAGTCAAATACTTGGGACCGAGTCCCCTAATTATTTTAAATATAAATATGAGTGTTCGAAATACGATAATTTGGTTGACACTTAATAGGTTTAAAGTATTTAGCATTATGTTACTACTTGAATAATTGTCTACTCTCAACACTTGTCTCATACATTTGTTTTGTAGCCTCTGTAGACGAATTACATATATTTGATGTGTTTGACAAATACAAAATTGACGCACAATAAGTTAAATGTGGTTCAACTAAGGACTTATACAAATTTAATTTTTGGTTACAGCTTAGTTCGTTTCTTAGTCTACCTAGCACGCTAACCTTTGCTCCTATTTTTTTACATATGTGATTTACATTTGCTTCAAATTTTAGTTCATCGTCAATTATGACGCCCAAATATTTAATTTTATTTTCAATTTCAAGACGATTGCTGTTTATACATATGTTGACTAGTGTTTTATCTATCCTTTGGTTAGTTAAGATCATATCTTTTGTTTTATTTACATTTAATTTTAATTTATTCTGACAAAGTTTTCTAAATAGGGCATTTAAATCTGCATTTATTTTTTGAGTGGCATCCTCAATTTTATCAGCAATTATATAGACAAGTGTGTCGTCGGCGAACATTTTAGCTTGAGAATATTTAAGACAACTAGCTATATTATTTATATATAAAATAAATAATAAAGGGCCAAGAATCGATCCCTGTGGAACACCTTAGTTATTATGCAAATCATTTGAAATTTGTTCGCCAATTTTTACGACTTGCTTTCTATTACTCAAGTAGCTTTTGAACCAATCCAGTGAAGTACCGGCAACTCCTTATTTTAAAAGTTTATCCAAAAGTAACTTTGGGTCTATGGTTTCGAATGCCCGTTGAAAATCCAAAAAGACAGCAATAATAATTTTTGATTTATCTTGAGCTCCGCGCCATTCAAATAACACATCATTTATGGAAGTCTCACAAGAATGTGATGCTCGAAATCCCGATTGGCTGTCGTTGAGTAGATTGTTGGATTTTACGTACTGGTTGAATTGATTGTATGCTAATTTTTCTATAAGACGTTCGATGCAGCTTAGCAAATCGATAGGACGATGGTCAGAGATGAGTGTTGACCCTGGTTTCTTTTGAATTGGGATGATTGTCGATTTTTTTAGAGCATCGGGGAAAACGCCAGTTGTAAACGATTCATTGATAATTGTGGCAAGTTGTAGACCAACAACAAAAATTGACTTTTGGATTTAAAAAGAACTCATCCGTATTATTTTTTAACTCATTTAGACATGTTTTGATTTCCGAAATTGTAACTGCTCGAAATTCGAAGGCAATATTTGGGTTAGTTGATATTTCTTCCTCATATAAACATAGTGGTACACTTTCATTCAGTTCGATAATACTGCTAACGAAGTATTTGTTGAATTCATTAGCAATGATTACATCATCTTCAATAATTTCGTCGCCTATTGTGATTGTTGATATTTCACTATTATCTTTGCAGAGAATTGAGTTTACCACCTTCCATGTTGCTTTCATATTACCCTGAACTCGATTAAGTTTACGTTGGTTACTTTCGTATTTTTTCGTTTGGATTTTGTTTTTATGTGCATTTTTATATTTTCGGTATTCATGCCATTTTGTAAGTGAATCGTCTGTAGAATATTGTGCAATTTTATATAGTCTGTTTTTTTCGCGGCGCATAGTTTCTAGTTCATTATCAAAAAAGTCTTGTTTTGTTCGCACTGATTTTACAATTAAGAATTGAGTTGTAGCTTCACTAATGACATATAGCAGCCAATTCATTTTAGTATTAATGTCACTGGTGTTCACAAACCGCCATGAGTATAGTTTATTTTCTAAAGAATTCCATAGATCAACTACATTATAATTATGCCATACTCTCACTTTTCGAATTTTTGTTGTTTGTGTTTCTGTTTTACCGTTAATGACAATTTCGATTATAGAGTGATCAGATATTTGGTCATCGTATAAAACTTTGCACGAAATTTTATTTATAATATTTGTGGCACATAAATCAATAAGCGTGAAGGAGTTTTGAGTTATTCTTGTTGGTGAATCGACTAACATTTTAACACCATTATCATCACAAATATTTAATAAACGACGACTATACGATGTCTGCGACAATAAGTCAATATTAAAATCGCCACATAATACAAATTGTTTATCGGCCGAAATATCACTAATCCAATTTTCTACAAAATCTATTGTCAACTGTTTATTTTCATTATTGGACGATAAATAAATACCAGCGAAAACAATAGGTGTCTTATTTATATAAATTTCAAAGGACAACAACCATGCGATTTGATTATTTTTTGAATGAGACAAACAGTTCACAAAATTATAATTACGTAGTTTTAGATCACTTATATCACAGGTTTCAGTTGAGTTTCATTCAGAAAGAAAACAAACATGCCTACACTCAGGGAAAAATGTGGCTGTAAAATCAACTGCTTTACTGTCGATTCACTGTGACCATTAATTTGGTAAGTTCACTGTAAATACGACAACGTGACGTTGCGAAGTTCAAAGAAAATGTGAGCGTGTGGTGCCGAAAAAAAAAATGGATAATACCGAAGAGTACAAGGATGCTGAATACCTAACCATTTAAGAAGAAATCGATCCGGATGATGAACTTCTGGAACTTTTAAAAGTTTTTAAACAGGAAAATTTGTTTGCCTCATTGGAATGTAGGTAAATTTGTAATTTGTGAAATAATCATACACACATTCATTCATAGAGCATCAAAAAATTTATAGCGTCGTCGCTTCGTGTTCATGCTGTATTTTTTTATTCTGTAGATCTTAAAAATATTTGTATTTAAATATGTATGTCGCGTTTATCTGGTTTCCTGCAAAATAATAGGAATGAACACGCTTGACGCGAACCTGAGCGAGCGCGCGCATTTCCCAGCGCGAACGCACAAGTTTAAAAATTCATTACAGCCACAATTCTTGACGATCCATTCTGAAATTTTGAGGGTATCTGCAAAAGTGTTAAGAAAATATTTTCCCGCAAAAAAATCGAAAAAAAAACAGTGCCAAATTACTTGGATCGATTTGTAAAATCCTCCATTCGAAAGCTGAGAAAAAAGCATACATTTCATCATGGTTTGATACATTGTTAATTAAATATTTCTTTTGCATATCAGCAAGTATGTATAAAGAGGAACTTTCTTTGAACCTGAAAATTTAAAAATTCATAACTTGAGAAATGTGCATATCATGACGAAAAGAAAAAATACGTGTCTTTTATTTTGAGTCAAAGAATGCGAAAAAAAATTATTCGGGTCAAACATTTTTTTGAATGAAAATCCTCCGTGGAATGACCCGTATGTAAAAAATGTGTCAACTTATGAGCTTTAAATAAAATTTTGAAAAGTATAACAGTGTAACAATTGTTTCAGAAGGAAACCAAAATAAATACAAAATCAAAAGTAAAAATTACTTGATTTGAATGCAAATCACTGTCAATAAATCAATAGTAAATATTACTCGATTTGAATGCTAATCACTGTCAAAAAATCAATAGTTTTTCACAGTCATTTCAAGTAATTTCGCCTTTGGCTCTAAATCGTTACTGATATCTATTGCATAAACAGTGAAAGTTATCGTTTTTTCCCGGAGTGTAGCGAAGCTAGCAAAGAAGGCTAGTATAATATACAAATTTATGGCAAATAAAATAAAAAAACGGAGAAATATGCAAAAATGCAATTTGGCCATTTTTCATTAAATTTTATTAACTTTTAAATTTTTTTAACGATTTTTCTAAATAATATCTTATTTACTTCACAAATGTATAGAGTATGATATAAAAAAAACAAAATGATTTTTTAAAAATTTTTTTCTTGTGTAAATTTGTAGTTGATTTTGGTTTTTTTTTAATTTTTGAGGAAAAAAAATATTTTTTTTATTTATTTGTAGATGTAGATATAGAAGAAACACGCATATTTGTAATTAAGTGGAACTATCTTTTTTGTTTGGTCCAAAAATCGAAAATAACCGATATCTCGAAAACGACGTGAAAAAGAATGTGATTTTCGGAATCACCAGCCGATTTTACATAGGAAATGAATAGTGGCACCTACAAATGAAAAATTATTTTAATCATTTGTAAACTAGTGCAATCAAAGAATATGCGACAAAAAAGGATAAGTAGAGCAAGTCAATTTTTACCTTACACGTTTTAGAAAACTTGACTCATTCTTTATTCTCAATCTCAAAGCTAAAAATTACCCTCGTCATTCTTCCCCTGTATCTTTTATTAATTTCGATCGAGGAAATATCATCGGGTTAAAACTACACGGAGAAAAAAAATATTACTTGCTACTTTATTTCTCATAAATTTTACCAGAATTTCAAGTCAGAATAGTGACAACTTAGCACCGAAATAAATTTCACCTTACTGTTTTAGTCAATTCAGAATGTATGTTTGCTAGTAATTTTTTTTGAAAAAATTGGCGTGATATTTACCTTACTGTAAAGTTCAAACAAAGAAAAAAAACAAAAAAAAAAAAAAAATTTACTGACCGGCGCACAGTGTGAGATTTTGCCAAGCTAGGACGTCAAAATAAAAAAAAAAAAAATGTGCTTGAAAATCGATCATGTTTAGTAATTTGTTAGAAAAGACCCCAATTTTTACGAAAATAAGCATAAAAGAGAACAAAAGAAATGTCATTGGCATGATATGTATCAGCTATAAAACACGTATTATTGAACAGCATGCAAAAACAAATTTTCAAGCTTGCATCGATGACAAGACTTTGGGCGATCAAATTGAAGTTGTGCGCGTTTGTTTTTTGCTTTAAAGGTCAATACCTTCACTAAAAATTTTTGCTATACAAAACTCTTACATTTGCACTTAAGTATTTTAATCAAATTACACTGGTCTACAAATGATTAAAAATTTTTTTCCCAGTGAATGCCACTATCCATTTTATATGTAAAATGGGCTGCTGATTCCGAAAATCGCATTATTTTTTTTTTTTTATTTTGTGTCGTTTTCGAGATATCGGTCATTTTCGGTTTTCGGACCAAAAAAAAAGATAGTTCCATTTAAATACAAATATCTCAAGAACTAATATTTGTATTGAAAAGTATTGTATGTCATATTAAAGGTACTTAAATTACCTACAAATGATATTCACATCACTTTTTGGTTGGTTTGTTAGTTTCGGCGAAATAAATTGATTTCTAAAAAAAAACATTTTTTTTTTTTCGAAAAAATTAACAAAAAATCAAAATCAACTGCAGATTTATACAAGAAGAAATAACTTTTTTATTGTATAATTTTTTTCTTTTGTATCATAGACTATGGGCCTTATCGTAAATCTGAAGGGAGTTCCATTCTCTCCCTCCCGGGGAAGGAGCAGTGGAAATAGTGAATAATTTATTAATGGAAACTCCCCTTCCTGCAGGGATACTTTTTTTATTTTAATATCGTTGACATTTTCAGAAATAACCAGTTTGCAACACTGCATTTTTCCAAGAGCGTTGACATTTTACACAAAAACAACATCTGGCAACGCTGTGTCTTTCCCATATCTTTGACATTTTGCGCAAACAACCAGTCTGATCGCTGATTTTTTCCAATTTCGTAGACATTTTGCACAAAAAATAAACACGTGGCAACGCTTTTTTCCATAAATCGTTGACATTTTTTTCCATTTTCCACTGGACTTTGACAGCTGACTTAAAAAAATAGATAAACAAGTGCAAAAGAAGAAAAAGAAACAATTGCAGCAGTGAAATCTAAATTAATGCTTTGCTTTTTAAAGTAAAAAATGTATTATTAATCATTTCTGTGGATTTGAAAAATCAAAAGTTTGCATCAAAAAGTTTAAAAAAAAAAAAAATTTAAGTGAAAAGTAGTTTTAGCAGAACCAGTATAAGTTGGAAACGCTTGGATGTATATTAAAAACTTAAAAGTCATATGAAAGCTATTTCAATAATCTTTAAAATTGTTGTACTAAAGTTTTTAATCTGTCAAACGGTTTTTATAATTATTCATTTTTACATTAGTACTCCCTAGCAAAAAGTTGAGGAGCAAATTTAACAAATAAAAGTGAAAAAACTCGCTCCCAACTTATTGCCGATTACATAATTTTTCCAGTGAATTTTCCCTTTCCACGAAATTTTTTTTGCGATTGCAAACCAGGGAGTTAGTGAATAAATTCTCGAGAATATTTATTTACGATAAGGCCCTATATATTTGTGAAGAAAATAAGATACCACTTAAAAAAATCGATGGAAAAATGCAAAAGTTTATACAATTCATTGAAAAGTTACCAAAATGCGTTTTTGCCTATTTTTTTCGTTTTTTTGTAATAAACTGTTCGATAATTAAAACTTTTTGTGAAACACATGAGAAAATCCAAAAAATTCTTAAAGTAGGCGTTAAAAAAAATACCCGCGTCTCGTCGTTTTTCTCCAGCACGTCAGATTTTTTTTTAATCGGTTTTTTAAATTTTTTAATCTACTGTACATGAAAAATACAAAAATAGCACATTCTTGTGTTAAATGGATGAATTTAACTATATGATCATTACATTTGAGGTGTATTATGTGTTCAGTAAACTTATGCAAGATATTACGAGAAATATTTTTTTAGAAAATTTGAACCCTCTAAGACCCTTACAAGTGGGTCATTTTGACCTAAATGTGGGGGGGTCAAAATGACCCACACCTAAATGTGAGGGGGTCAAAATGACCCACTTAACCCTCTAAAACCCCCACATGTGGGGGTTAAAATGGTATCTTATTTTCTTCACAAATATATAGTCTATGATACAAAAGAAAAAAAAAAAATAATAAAAAATTTATTTCTTCTTCTATAAATCTGCAGTTGATTTTGATTTTTTGTTAATTTTTTCGAAAAAAAAAAAATGTTTTTTTTAGAAATCAATTTATTTCGCCGAAACTAACAAACCAACCAAAAAGTGATGTGAATATCATTTGTAGGTAATTTAATTACCTTTAATATGACATATAATACATTTAAATGCAAAGATTAGTTCTTGAGATATTTGTATTTAAATGGAACTATCTTTTTTTTTTGGTCCGAAAACCGAAAATGACCGATATCTCGAAAACGACACGAAAAAAAAAAAAAATAATGCGATTTTCGGAATCAGCAGCCCATTTTACATATAAAATGGATAGTGGCATTCTCTGGGAATTTTGGCTGTAGACTAGTGTTATTTTATAATCAGCTGAAAGGTAAGACAAATGTCAAAAATCTTGAATCTTTCATAGACCATAACTTACAAGTTGGGCGTAGTTAGGCTATGACAAAGCATTCAGGATGAGCATACATACTCATAGAATAGAGTTAAAAAATAAAATTTTGCCCATTTTTTGTCCAAAGGCTACTTTTTTTACAATGACTAAAGTGTTATAATGAACAATTGCACTGAAATCATGAAAAAAAAAAAAATTTACGTTATCTGTTTTAATCACTTCCATTTTTTGACAGTACTATTCAGTTACCACTGAAATGGTAAATACAAATTTTCAAGTTGATATCTTCATTACAACCAATTTTTTTAAATTTTTTTTACAAAAAAAAGGCACACTTGTATGGGAGGTGCAAGTAGATTTTGTCCGATTTTTTTCATCTCTGAATCAAACCTTCGCATAAAGAATTAAAGTTCATGTACAAAATTTCAACTCGATATCTTTGAAATTTGAATTTTGAGGTCCTAGATTGACAAAATCTCACACTGTGTGGCGCCGGGGTACGAACCCTGGCCCTTCCGTATAATAGTCAGATACATATCCTCTGCGCTTCTTACACACGTGATGTAGAAGCAAAAAAATTTGTATATAAAGAAAATGTCTGTCCAAAAATAGAAATTGTTACTAAAATTATAAAAGTCAAAATGATTTTATATTTTTATGATATTTACATTACTCGAGTAAGGTGACAATTATGACACCCATTTTTGTGCGTGAAAAAAATAAAGTTATTTTGAATAGAATTATAAATTCAAAATGGTCATACATTTTTTTTCTGGAAGTATAAATTATTCTACATAAAATCAAATTTACGAAATTTGAAGTAAATATTCCTTTATTATTTAACTACATTTTATTTGTAAATATGAGTTTAGGGATCCATCAAATAGTTCATACGTAAGGTAAATGATACTTGAAATTTAGTGTTGATTACTTTAATTTTTCGACTAGCCGAGTGGAGTAAAAATTATGATGCGTATTTTTCTCCGTGTACAACTAGGCATCTACAATTTTTGATATTTTGAGTTAAGTATTCAGCAACATGAAGGAAAAATACCTCAACGCCTCAGCCTAGTCGGTTTTTTGAAAGGTAGTCCCAATCCAATTTTAAATAAGAAATAAAAAGCAGAAAACTTCATCATACAAAAATCGAATTTCAAAAAATTTAAAAAGCGTTTTTCTCAAATAAATAAAAATGTAGACATCTAGTTGTAGTTTTAATCCGACGATATATGGACTGTATTCCACTTTTTCCCAGAAATTTTTTATTTCTGTGTTCAAAAATACTAGCTTCATACATTTTTATAGAAAAATTCAAGTTAGCATTTTTCTTTCCTTAAATTTTTTTCTTATTGCTCCCCGCGTTGGGCGCCATTTTGTAACGAAACCGACAAAAACAGGCCCACATTTGTGACAACGGTCAACACTTATTGGTGCGGCTTAGCTCGTCGGCAACTGGGACTACGAACAAAACCTGTCTATTTCAAAAGGAACCGCAAGACCAAAACTTAAACCAACACTTAGTATATAAATCAAAGGAAAGGTTAAATGTTCAAGGCCAAGATTGCTATAGTTTGCGTGTCCTCATCACTAAACTGAGTAAACCTCCGATATTTCGTTTCGTTTCTATTCGCAATAGGGGCCTTAATCTATATCTATTTGTGCATAATGCCTATCTCAATGTGAATCCACTCCAACATTAATGCATGAAATCAAACTGAATTATTACTGAAATGAGATATTTTAATATGGTCACGCTGTCTAATTGTAATTTGACAATCTGATTGTCAATTTTGAAGCCACTTTATTTAATTTATAATATCAATTCAGTTAAAAAATATATTCAACAAGAAAAAAAGGAAAATGGAGTCAGCAAAAGTGAATTTTAAGACAAATAAAAAATATGTATAGGCAAAAACCAATATCAGTTTTTCATTTTAAGAGAGGAATTAAAAGAAAGCGCACTTCCTGGAGTGAGGGCGATGAACAAGTACTGCCAAAAAAACAAATAAACAAACAAATCAGCTGTTTATTTAATGCAGAAACTTTAATCAGTCAGGGTAAAATTTTCAATTGCATTATTACGTTTTTAATCAAGATTAAAGCAGTCGTCTGTCTACCCTATTATGTACCTCCATAATACGCATCATTTCTAAGGGCTAGTTTATATAGACATTCATAATCATATATTTGGTAATTCTTTTAATCATGAAATGAATGAGCAAACGATGCCACTTCACGAAATCAAACAGAGTTGTGTTGTAAAATATTTCACAAAAACAGAGTTGTGTTGTAAAATGTTTCGCAATTTGTTGCTTTTGGGAGTAAAATAATACAGTTTTCGTGAAAAAATCTACGAGATGGATAAAATAAGTGGTTAATAGCAATCTTTGAATCAGTACCAACAAAATTTGAGAGACCAAACAAAATTAACTCACAGTTTGACACAAATTTGTCGCATGAAAAAATAATACAAAAGAGTATTAAAATAAATAGCATTAAAAAAGTAGTAAAATAGTGAATGTGAACAAAATATAGTTTTAATCATGAAGCAAAAAATGCATGATTATTTTGATTATGAATGTCTATGTAAACTGGCTCTAACCGTTTCTTTAAAATATTACGTTTCCGATTTACTGCTATGATTATCATAAAATTGCGCCACAGTCAAGTCAGTTGAGACAAAGTTGTGTGGGGAGAAAACCCAAAATATTTTATTAACTTAAATTAAAGCATAAATTTATTGCATTTCTGCTTTTAATGTGTACATTAAGTCAGAAGACTTTTACATTTTAACTGGGGTTTGAAAACCCATTAAATTCCACCTGTATAACGAAATTATTTGTGTGTGTGCGGCTCCTACGCATTAACACTTTAAGCCTACGCAAAATATTTTGACATTTTTCGTTGTCGCTGTTGGGCTTGTTGCTGTTTGTTGTTCAATTGAAATTTTGAATTCGCACTTTGCCAAGTTGCCAACAGCATCAGAGATCGTTTATATGCAATTCTTTGTTAAAAATTCATCCCACCCTCAAGCCAACGAACCAACTTTTCATGGTTCTAGCATTTGCTGGCTGGCCTGACTGAGAGTATAGCATGCGAGTACAACATCGCACAGTGGTCCGTAAGGTCAAACTAGATGGAATAAAGTCAATTTTCTAGTTTTTCAAAAGCATGAAACTTTTTAACTAGTTGATTGAGAATTGACCACAGTTCATAACGGTATATTGTTTGTTTACATTTACGCATTACTTTTTCTGCTATGTTGATCGAAACATGAGCAATTGCATCAATGCAGTTATTATAAGACCACAGTCTATTTTTAGCAGCATCTTTGAAGAGTTCG
The DNA here is from genome assembly GCA_951812925.1 of Calliopum simillimum. Taxonomy (NCBI): domain Eukaryota; kingdom Metazoa; phylum Arthropoda; class Insecta; order Diptera; family Lauxaniidae; genus Calliopum; species Calliopum simillimum. The sequence goes on along the minus strand of OX638373.1, from coordinate 11,087,045 downwards.
TGTGAGTTAACTAGAAAACTTTTTTAAATTATTGTTTTTTTCCTGAATTAAGTCAGGTATGAATTAATTTTACTGTTAATATGTGTTCAATTAAAATATTTTTTGGGGAGAAAAAATTAATGTAAAAAGTGTAGAGTAAGTTAGGGTAATGTGGACTATGTGGGTAATGTGGTGTACCCTTTTATTTCTCATATATAACAATTCTGGTTATTTGTGCATATGAAAGCTCGAAAAACATATATTTTACGCTCTTTGGCTTTTCTGTTATGCTCCTTACACGTGTGCAATTTCTTAATATAAGCTGTGAGGTCAAATTGACTTTCTTTAGTACGTACCAAATAGCTAAATAATTTCCTCAGAACTCTGTTTTCTAAAATTCAAATAACTCTAATGCATTTGTGGAGCTATTATTCAACGAAAAACTGCATAAGCACGTCTGATTTTACATTGCTTTTATATATTAAATGATTATTTCAAAAGAGTGATGTTTTCGGGTAATGTGGCCTACCCCATATTATTTAACGCTGATTATTATTACACTTTAAAAAGCTAATTACATGTGTGGGATACCCGAGTTTGAGTAATATGGTGCACTATTTTACGTATGATTCGGTATTCCTTATGACTTATTAGTTTGTTAGTATGAATTTGGTTTATCTTACTAAAAAATATTCTTTAGTAAGCCTTTACAGCTATTTTATAGCAATTTAAATCTAAAATAATACAACTCGACTTTTAGTCAACAAAAGTTGCGAATAACGGTACTACTTTAGGAAATGGACTGGGTGATCCACATTACCCAACACTTTTCTTTTTCAGCTATTTTTAGGTACTGTCAATTTATCTGGCCTCACGCTTGAAAAAGTTAATATTTTAGTTTATAAATTATATAATAGTAAAAACAGTAGAATAACTAATACTTATTAATTAACCAAAACTAACTTACTACCATTACTTCGGTCGAAATTGACGAAAAAGAAAAAAGGTAACCACATTACTCTATTGTTTTTGTTCTACTTTTTTGTGTAGCCCAAAGTTTAGTTAAACTTTTAACTACCCATATTGATCGATATTGCAAAACTGTTTATGTTTCTCTTATTTATGAATTGTCATGTACATATATAATGAAGCAAAAATTAGCTGCCCCTTCAATTTTTATTGCATTTTTAGGTTACACACCTATTACACGGAAATAGCTTTATAATGGGTAATTTAACAAGAAGCGAGGAAAGAAGATGTTTGAAAGTTATTCAGGTAGATTGTAATTGTTTGTGTTAACCATCTGATACTTTGTTATAATGATGATTAAGTAAATAAAAAATAATTTTTTAATTTTAATTTTTTTTTTTTTTTTTTTCACTAAACTTCAAATCAGTGAAAAAACAAAGAAGTCATGTGCCACGCCCACTTGACGTACACCGTTCATTTTGATGTACCTACCTACTACCATGTAGAAGTTGCGCCAAGCCCACTTGACGTATACCGCCCATTTTTATTGTGAAGTACCCTTTCTATAATATATTTCATTGCTGAAAATTTCAGGCTTCTAGCTGCTTACAAACAGGAGTTATGACTTTATTCCTTCTAGATTAGCCTTTCGGACCACTGTGCATCGGGCACGCACAAGCTTTGCCAAGTTCAAGAAAATATAATCAGGCCTGTTTCGTAATCCGTGTGGTTTCAATGACGTTTCATTCGAGAGGGTTTTTGCTGAAAATGGTGAGTCACACGATAAAAAGTATTGCATCTTTTTTGTGGAGAATTACAGGTTCTACAAATAATACTGATTTCTATTTACAAAAAAGAAACTGTTCCGGAAATATTCGACAAGTCGATTTTTTCGACATTTTGTGGTTTTTTAAAAATATTTCCTGAATGGTTACATTTTCGTTAATTTAAGTCAATATTATTTGTAGAATCTGTAATTCCCCACAAAAAAAAAATTGTGATACTTTTTATCGTGTGACTCACCATTTTCAACAAAAAGCTTCCTAAATTAAAAGTAATTGAAACCACACGGATTACGGAACAAGCCTGAATAAGTAAGCATTTAGTTCTGTACTTATCTATCAGAAATCCACAGTAGTGAAAAAATGTTTAAAAAAAATTCAGAAGCGCTAGAAACTTTTCCTCTTGGGTTCTTTTTCAATTTAAAGGAGTATTTGCGGAGCAATAGTAAATGCAAGAAAAAGTGCTACATAACATACTTATATGTAAATTTTTAAAAAAATTTAAACTAGTGAATGACCCCACATATATTCCTCGTGTTGGGGGGCATAACCTTAGTATTCTAGACCTTTTTCTGACGTCGCATCATGAGAAATATGATGTGTCTGTCTTTGCACCTCTTGGTAATTCGGACCATTGTACCATTTCCGCTGCTTTTTCATATTCTAGTTTACTCCCTGTTTCGCCCGAATCCCCGAAGCGGATGGTATGGCTTTATGATAAAGCGAATTGGGATGCGTTAAATAATTTTTATCGTAATTTCAATTGGAAATTGTGTTTCGCTGACAGAAACATAAATGCCGCGGCTTTAATGGTGCAGGAAATTATTTTATTGGGTATGAGGTCCTTCATACCCAATAAAAAAGTTTGCCTTAAACCTAAGGACCATTCTTGGTTTAATGAGACTTGCAGGATTGCAGTCAGGTCCAAAGAGGAAGCATTCCAGAATTGGCGTTTTAACAGGAACGCCGATACTGAAATTCTTCGTAATGAGGCTAGAAATCGCTGTAATGCCACGATTCAGCGCGAAAAGCATCTTCACGAGCTTGACATCCGCAAAAGAATCCTTTTACTACCGAAGGTAGTAAAAACTTTTGGTCGTTTGTTAAGAGAGTGAAGAATCAGTCTTCATCGTCTATTCCAACTCTCTTAATGAACGACCAAATCTTCACTGATCCCGTTGATAAAGCTAATCTCTTGGCAAGCATCTTTTCTAAGAATGCTACACTCCCAGATAGCAATCAACCACCGCCCAACATCGAGAGAAAGTCTTCGGCTATGCCAAGGATCCACTTTCGAACTAGGGCAGTGAAAAGGGTCCTTGCTAATCTCAATATTAACAAAGCGTCAGGGCCGGATGGCATATCAGCCCATGTGTTGAAAAAGTGTGCATCAACACTGGCTCGTCCATTACGGAATCTATTTAGCATTTCCTACACTTGTGGTGAATTTCCATCATGTTGGAAGATTGCTAATGTTCAACCAGTTCCCAAAAAAGGCGAGGCTACGAACCCTAATAATTATCGGCCCATTGCAATATGCTCAGCGCTTTCCAAAATTACGGAAAGTGTTATAAACTTTCACTTTATGAATTATCTAGAGCGCAACGAATTACTTAATGATCGCCAATATGGCTTCAGGAGAGCTCGCTCTACTGGTGACTTAATGGCGTTCGTCACTGAAAGGTGGAACCAATGTGTCCACCTTCTTGGTGAAAGTATGGTTGTTGCTCTGGATATTTCTAAAGCTTTTGATCGTGTGTGGCATAGCGCCCTCGTAACAAAACTTATTGCATATGGCGTCGGTGATTCCTTCGCTCGTTGGATAACGAGCTTTTGCAGTGGCCGTTCTATACGTGTTGTCGTAGACGATTTCATATCTAATGAATACTCCATTAACGCTGGAGTTCCTCAGGGTTCGGTCCTATCCCCGTCTCTTTTTCTTGTTTTCATCGATGACCTTCTGTCATCGACCATTAATCCAATCCACTCCTTTGCAGATGACAGCAGTATTTGTCATTCATATTGCTTCAAAAAGCGTCCAAGCTCTGAGGAGATTGAGAGAAAAAGGCGGTATATGAATGACACTCTCACAAATGACCTCAAAACAATCTCCGAGTGGGGTCGAGCTAATCGGGTCGAATTCAACGCTAGCAAAACCCAATGCTGTCTGTTGTCTCACAGACGAGTGGATTGTCCCCCTCCACCCCTCAATATGGCCGGCGTAGATATTCTGAGATCAGCAACTCTTGACGTTCTGGGCATATCAATTCAAGCTGATCTGAGGTGGACAGATCATGTATTCGATGTGTCGAAAGAAGCGGCCAAGTGCTTAGGTTATCTTAAACGGTGTAAGAAATACTTCACTCCTGTTGATCTTCGGACTGTCTATTTCGCCTATATTAGACCTAAGCTAGAGTACAATTCGCACATCTGGGCCGGGGCTCCAAAAACTACTTTGGAGCTGCTAGACAGAGTTCAACGTCGTGCGATGAAGTTAATTGGGGATGCGGTTGTTGAATCTTCTATTGACTCTCTTGAACACCGTCGTAACGTTGGGTGTGTTACCCTTTTTTATAGATATTATCATGGGATGTGCTCAAGAGAAATTTATGGGCTGGTTCCGTCAGTTCGTATATTTTCTCGCAGCACTCGGGCGTCTCATCAGGCCCATTCCTATTGCGTTGCAACGGTGTTTAACAGAACATCGCACTATCGTGATAATTCGTTCTTTGGTCGCACGATCAAGTTGTGGAATAATCTTCCTGCGAACGTTTTTCCCGACAGCTGTGACATCAGTAGATTCAAGAAAAATGTTCATCAACACTACTCCTCTTTTCCCCCATCCCTCTAACCCATTTCCTTTTCTGCAAATCAACACGGTGCATTGCATTTATAGGGGCTATCCCCTGAGCGTTGGTTTAAGTATAAAAAAAAAAAAAAAAAAAAAAACACCAAAAAATTATTGATCCTTAAACGTACAAGAGAAAGAAAAAAAGTTCCTTTCGAAAAGTACGTTTCAGGAGGCTCAGTTGAAAAAATCCAGTAATAAAGGTCAATTTATGAGTTTTTCCTCAACAATATATTAATTTTTCTCTTGAAGTAATAAACATTTCAGGGTCGAAACTTTCTAATTTCCTTGCAAAAGAGGTGTAGATAAATATTAACCTTCGTAGAAAACATTAGTAAAAACGAGAGTTTGTTTTTCGTAAACTTAACCTGGCACCATTTCTGTCTTTGTGCTCTTGAAAGCTTGAAGAATATTGCTCAGGCGATGAGACAGAGCAATATTCTTAGCTTAACGGGTCGGTGGAATAGTGATGAGCTAGCCAAGCAGCCTTGCTATTAGACATTGAGTCTTGGTCTTAGTTTTGATATTCAGTCTTGATTTTGGGCATTCAATCTTGGTCTAGGTCTTGGTAATAATTTTTAGTATTGATTGACTTTAGAAATCAAAAATTCTAGAAAAAATAGCTGAATTTCGCTTACTCAATACCCGTTTCCGAGCCTCATTTTTTTCAAAGCAATTCAATTTTTAATATGATAAATTCCGTAGGCGCGTGAAGCCCCTTTTAAATATAAATTTCTTAAGTTTGATAAAAAGTAAAAGTTAGAAGACTGTAATGCAATTTTAGAATGTTTCGAAATTTATTATTAATTTTTTTTTTTTTTTTGAAATATTTTTAGTATTTTTAATGAATTTTTTTAAAAATGCTGTTTGTCCGCCTAATTTTTTGACGTTAACCCTAGATTAGTATGGTTGCTTATAACCAGCATAAAATAAATATCAGCATCCGCATCAGCAAATAATTGCTGATAAAATCAGCAAAAACCACCAAAGCTTTCATTTATTCTTTACCGATCAGTGACTTTTTGCCGATTATGGTATTTTAGACCTATTTACGAAAAACTTGGTTTTTTTTATCACGTTGGGATACTGAGCGGAAGACGCTGCTTTCTGTTGTATAGTGCAGTTCCAGGTTAAGGTGTTATTTGTTTAGCCAAATGCTCGGATAGCCATGAACTTCTTTATAAAACTTTATCTTGTAGACTTTTCTAATTGGATCCTTACTTTTTGAGTTGTCATCCGTTGAAGTTCAAGTATTTATCTCCGCGCCATTCCAATATAATTTAGTCTTTTGTATGGACTAAATTTACCTTATTTACTTTAATTTCAGTGGAGGATAAGTCGGAAAATTATCATCCAATTGAAAAAAAGTTCATTTGCCATTGGCAAATAACAAGTACACCATTTAGTGTAAGTATTATAAATGTAGCTAGAAAAATACTTCGAAATAGCGATTACTCGACTTTGAAGCAAGATATCTAAGAATCCTGACATGATAGATAAAAACAATTTCTGATTCGTAAGTAAGAGATCACACCATCATGTTTGGCTATAAAATACCGGAATGGAAAACTGTTGTAAGACTGTGTTTTTTTCAAAAAAAAAAACAGTTTATTTTTCTGTTTTAATGTGTTATTCAACTTTCAATAATTTTTTACATGTTATTTCTGATATTAAAAAAGTTTTCTAGCTAAAATATGTGCAATTTCTTTTGAAATGAATTTTTAATTTGTACCGCAACTAAATAAAGAATAGTGTAAGTTTACTCTCTAAAAAAAGTATTTACTTTTTGATTCATACAATATCAGCATCCGCATCAGCTGATATCAGTAAATTGATATCAGCATCAGCAACACCATATCAGTAATAAAACTAGATTACTAAACATGAGTTGATTTGACTCACATGGCTCACATTTGTGAGCGTGGCGAGTCGGCATTATGCACTACCACTCCTTACTTCCGTCTTAGCTATCACTGTTTAGTGAGTCTTGAGATGCAGTAGAGGTCAAGCCGATCACTTTGGCCAAGTTCGTGTATTGTGGAGGGATCTAAAATTACTCAAAATTTACTCTAAATTACTCATTGTTAGTAATAAATGACCTAAATTGCATACTACAACAATTAGCAGATTTAGATGATGAGATTGAAGAAATTATACATAAGAAAATATAAGTTCCCAAACCTATTCAATAATAGGCAAAAATAGGAGGAACCAGGGTATGAATACAAAATATTGTTCTTTAGGCTGATGCAAAAAAAAAAAAACTAGTAAGGGTGTAACTTTTGGCCTGGCCAAAAAATAAACACCCTACACTGCAGTATTTTGAAGCTTTTGCTTATAAAGTAGGTGCCACGCCCTCTTGTTCTCTTCGTCTTGTTTTTTTTTAGAACTTGCGCTTACAATTCGTAGTATTTATGTGTATTTTAGTTGCATTTTCGTGAAAAATACTTCTAAAGTTCCATTTTGAATATATTTTTTGTATGGGCGGTAGGCGTGCAGGTTGACCGATTTCGCTCATTTTCAGTCCCCCGAGCTAACTTTGACGACGGAGGCTATGCACCGAATTTCATTGAATTATCTTGCTTAGTTTTCCCAAAAAGTGTATTTCCACCCACAGCCAGCCACCCTGCCAGCCAGCCAGACAGACGGACATGGCTATATCGACTCAGGAGGTGACGCTGATCAAAAATATATATGCTTTTCTATATCTGCCACGCCTCCTTCTGTGCGTTACAAAATGAAGGACAAAGTGAATATACCCTGGGTGTGGGGTATAAAATGAAAATCTTATGCACTGCTCCTCCTCATAACCTTTTCAACAAAAAAAAAATAAAGCAAATATGATGAGATTCAGAGGCATATAAACAGGGACTGAAAGGTGAGCTAAAATTTTTTTGAGTCTTGCTTTATTTTTGCTTTTTAAAAGGTATTATACAATATGCGAGATATACCATTTAAAGTGTATTACTTGTAAGGGAGGTGCCACGCACACCAGCGATATTTCGTCCACTTTAAGTTGAGAGTTGCCTGATGGCTAGTAGATAGATCCCCCACAATTAATTTCAGATGGATTACTTTGTTAGTTTTCTTTATATAGCGTATTATATTTTTGTTCGCGAAGTGACGCCCTTCAACGAGTTTTCCCAAAACAACAGCATATCACATATTAATCCTTGTTTTCAAGGGTAATATCTCTTAAATTTTCATCTAAATTGTTGAAGTTGTTTTCGAGTAATATTGAATCAAAATTTTCGATGATTAAAAAGGGGTCGTGGCACTTCTTTGATGCCGCCCACTTTTCGTTGATTACAAGGCTTCTTGTATGGTTTGTGTGATATGATCAGATTAATTTAGGCCGGTTCCACCCACGTCTCCTCCTGAATATCAACAAAGTCAAAACCTCGCTCATTCTTCATCCCATGTTAATATCTGTCACTAAGTATCCCAAGTTTCATTAAAATCCCTACAGCCGTTTTTGAGAAAAATTTTAGCATAGAAATAATTACAAACAAACACACAAATAAACATACAATTTTAGCTCGTTTAGGAAGAGAAGATTTATAAATGAAATGTAGCGCGCATCGACACATTTACCACGACTAGAGTTTGACTTGAGTCCGAAATTCGATATGGGAGGTACCACGCCCTCTTTTAGGATTTCACCTTGTTTTTGCCAAGAGCTTGCACTTATCATCCTTACTATTTAAGTATATTTTGGTTGTGCTATCGTGAATAGTGTGCATAAAATTGCTTAGTTTTTCCGTGAAAAATATACCCACAGACGGACAGCCCACCATCTAGCCAGACGTACAGTCAGAAGAACATAGCTTTATCGAATTAGGAGGTACCGCTGATATAGAATATATTTACTTTTCCATACATGCCACGCCTCCTTCTCTGCGTTACAAACGAAACGACAAAGTGAGTATACCCTGGGTGTGGGGTATAAAATGAAAATCTTATGCACTGCTCCTCCTCACAACCTTTTCAACAAATAAAAATAAAGCAAATATGATGAGATTTAGAGGCATATAAACAGGGATTGAACCGATTTCGTTTCCCTATTTACACAAGGTGGGCGGGAATCGAAACTGGAACGAAGATATAGCTATCGGAAGATCGGGATATAGCTTTATGAAAGCCTTTATAAGTTCGGAACCCTTTGATGGATTTTAATAATATTGGTGTCATATGGAAGATATTTTAAATCGCTACAATATTAAAGCACAAAAGCTTCAAATTCGAGTCATGATTCTCGAGTTATGGCGAATATTCGGTATTATTGTAATATTTTCCTAATTTTCATGAAAATTTATTTGGCTTATTTTTTGTTTTCCTATAAGAAAAAAAGAAATAAGGTACACATTGCATATGAAATGAAAGGTAATAGATAAGGCTTCCTTAACCCTCTCAGACACAAAAATCAGAGCGTTGAGCTAAAATTCTGAAAATTTGCACTTAGGCTAATATGACAACGCTGAACACGACTCTGTAAAAAAATTTCAAGAAAAATGTACCTCTGGACCGAAAATCCATGTCCCATATATGGGACATTCGTACGCTAATTACCCAAAATTCTTACCAATATTTACATTATTTTTTATTGATGCTCGAACTAATAGTTTCTTTTTTCATTTTTATTTTATTTATAAAGAAGATTTTTTATGAATATAAAAATATAAACTTAAGTTTGCTGAAAAAAACAAAAAACGTAGGAAAAGTTCAAAAAGTTCACTGAAGGATATGTACATCTAATAGTAGAACATAATAAGATAGGAATAGATCAGTTATTTTTCATGATATGCAGCAAAACAATTGCTTCCCCTTATCAAGCATAAATATACGTTGCACTTCTTGCATAGAATGAATGTTTTTTTATCGCAGTCCCCATTCTTGCAACGTCCATTATTTTTGGTGTCTACAAAATATGGGATATGTAGACTGGCGTCCGTTCGTACCTCTTTTGGTGGCTGATGCTGCATTGGCCGCTTTCTTTTTGGAGCAGTTGATGGAAACATGTCGTCATTATTTTCTTCCATTTCAGCATTATTTACAGAAGTAGATGGTGCTGTTGCACTAAGCTTTGAAGGTCTTCCACGTTTTGGTGTTTCTATAACAGGCTGCTGGTGAACCTGTTGAACTTGAAGTAGGGAATTAGCTACCTCTAAGCGAAAATGTAATGAATCAAGGATGTGTTTGGTTGGAATTAATTTTTTTATACAGTCAGCTCTGTACTCCATCCATGCTGCTGTTAGAGCCACATCCATGAAGTGCATTATAACACGCAGCGTCCACTTCGAAGTGAGAATATTGATTCTATAGTACTGAATCATTTGATCTAACAGATCAACTCCACCCATGCATATGTTATACAGACGCACAACTTCTGGACGAGTAACTTCCACAAATTGAGCTGATTCTTTATCCTATCTTTGAGCCTTATCTTCTAACCCAATTCCAACAAAATTGGATGCAAGATTCACGACTTTATTGTCAAACCATCTTGTAAAAATTACTTTTCCATTTTCACTAAAGCATTGTGCAGATGCTCCGCGACCCCTCTTGGACATTGCCTTTTTATCAGGTAAAGGAGGATTTGAAAAACGGTTTACACGAACTGTACCTGCTGCAAAACTGCCTCTGTTCAAAAGAATTTCAAACAGCTGAAACGATGGGAAATAGTTATCGAAGTATAACTTATGTCCCTTTTCATCAAGGGGAATTCTTTTTGAAAGCTCCAGTACAATAGTGGACCCACTGCCAATCGTTTTCATAATATTTTGATTCAAAGGAGTGGTCGAACCTTGATACACTATAAAATCCTATGGTATTCCGCTTTTTCCGCAAAGGAAATATACTTTTATGCCCCATGGGCATGGTTTTCCTTTTATGTACTGTTTGGCACAACATTTTCATTTAAATGGTATTATCTGTTCATCTACGCATAGGTTTTCTTCCAAAGGTAGTTCTTTCAATCTACGACGAACCTGTTCAATGATGGGACGAACTTTATACAAGCGATCTTTGCAATCTGGCGGGTGAACTGAAATATCAGTTAAATGCAAATGACTTCGCAGTGAAAAAAATCTATTGACAGACATATTTTCTGTAAAAATGGAATTCCCCAGCGTCTGTCATAGTACATTCGCACTCGTGGCCGTTTGAAGCAGCTCATCATTATATGTTGAGCAAATAGCACTCGAATTTCATCTGCATTACACGGTTTGAAGTTATTACTTCCTTTTTGTGTAGCATATACATTTGTAAAATGTGCTGCAGGTGCATAAAAACTATCTGTAAAATACTTCGAAAAATAGGAGTAAGGTGTGCCCACAGCCTGATCTTCTTCTTCTGGTTGAACAAAATTCATACCATTTGGTTCATCTTCTCGAAGCAATCTCGTTTTCCAAACAATTTCCTTTTTTTTTTGTAAATTGCAGTTCGCCTGATGATGAGGACGGTTCGGTTTCCTCGATAAGATCAACCAAGTCAGATATGTTTACACCCAAATCTTGAAGATCTTATTGATCAAGGATTGGTACATCCATGCTATCAAAAATAACTTCCTCATTTTCATCACTCTCGTCTTGACTTGCTCTTTCATTGCAGATAACGATGGAAAATTCTGCATTATGAACACTCTCTACAGCTATTTCAATACCTTCCTCATCCTCATCAAAATCTTCTAAATCGGAAGCAATTTCGAGGGCTTCTAAAATTTCTTCCTCATTTAATGTTCTTCTTTTTGACATGTTTTTAAAAACAAATGATACGAAACTATAACAAAATGAAATTCGTCATATCGTCGCCCCAATTCTCTTTTGCCCCATACGCATGTTAGTGTATTTCGAGAAAATCGAAAAAGAAAGTTTGAACTTAATATAAACAAAATTGGTCAGAAAAAGTACCATCGAAATTTAAACAAAAGAATTTGTTGATTAATTGGCTAACTCAGCGCAAAATTTCAAAAATGGGACTAAAGTACTTTTCGCGATATTTGATATTTTATCAGATAAGTCAAGTGGACACTTTGCTCCATACAATACAAATAAATTAAAAACTGTTTTTTTCATGCTTATAGAGTAAACTGGCCTTTAGAAACTATGACAATGGAGCAAATAAGAACGTTAGTTTTTTAACTAAACGTACATAACAGTGTTAATAGGGCAAACAAATTGAAAACATTATTAATAAGAACATGTAGTAGATATTAATAGTTTCTTTAAATAAAAATTAATAACAAATAGTAAGGGTGCTACCATTGGCCTGGCCAAATATTAAATACCCTACACTGCAGAATTTGAAATTTTCGATTGTATGGGAGGTGGCATGCCTTGTCCGTGTTCGACTAGCTTTTGCTCAGAGCTTTCACTAACTATTCCTAGCATCTGTGCGAAATTTTATTACATTTCTTCAAATAACGCTTGCTCTACAACGTTTTGAAAACTTTGTGTGTATGTTAGGTGCCACGCCCTCTTGTTCAAATCAACCAAGTTTTTAATCAGATCTTGAATTTCTTATCATTGGTGGATGAGTTAAATTTGGATTGTTTATATCAAAAAACGCATTCAGTTAAGTATTTTAAAACTTTTGCTTTTATGGGAGGTACCATATCCTGTTGCCCGAATTCACCTAATTTTAGCCTAAAGCTTGTAACTATTATCCCTTGTATCTGAGTGTATTTTGGTTGCGTTATCGCTAAAAAGGCGCTTAATATTGAGTTGTGAAATTTTTTTTTGTATGGCCGGTAGGCGTGTGCGTTGACTGATTTTGCTCATTTTCAATCCTACGAACTAACGTTGTCGAAGGAGGTGATGCACCAAATTTCATCGAGTTATCTTTCTTAGTTCATAGGAAATTTTTAAAAGAAAAATGATAATGAAAGTTTTCTATGTCTATAGAGCAAATAAGAATTAAGAATTTAAAACTTTTTTTTTTCATAGAAAACTTGCTCCATAAACCAAAAATTGGCTTTTGGAGCAAATAAGAAATAAAAAAATTAAAAAGCATGGCATATGGAGCAAAGTGGACACTGCATATCTCAGAAACTAAAAGAGATAGATGCATTCTGAGAACAGCGTTAGAAAGATCATGTTTCAAAACCTATGGAACAAGTCTTAACTCAAAATATCAAAAAGTGTCGATGGGGCAAAAGAGAACTCAGGCGACGATATTATTACCATTAAAACCGACTTCAAAACATTAAAATTACCTTAGACCTTCAAAAAAAATTTCTGGTGATAAAAACTCGAAACGGCAACCACTCCGTACGATTGTCCCTTATAAGGGACAGGTCAAAATTTTGTGTGAAGACTATCGCAAATAAAAAAAACTTTGATATTATTTATTGAATCACTTGTTTCATATGTTGTTAACACTCACTGATTTTATTTATCAAAAAATTTATCAAAAAGGCCCTTTCTAGAGTCGCCAAAGTTTTGACTTATTCGAACACATAACAAGCTTTCATTAAAATCGTCACAACAATGACAGTGATCATGAAGTCAACGTAATATTTATTTTTTATAACGGTAAAATGCCGTTGTTTTGCACAGCATCAATAGAAAACAAAAAAAATGCCAACATCCAGCAAGCCATGAATTTTAAAATCAAAAACTCTTTTGTCCTTTCTAAGGGACATTGTGTCTGAGAGGGTTAATTTGTTACTAAAGCTATGGGTTAATAAGACATTTTTTGGAAAAATAATGCTTTGAACAAAGAAACTTTTTAAAATTTTAGAAAATTCATTTTTATTCGAAAATCGTGACTCGGATTTAAAACGTTCGTGCATCAGTTTTGTAGCCAATTAAAATACCTTTCAAATTAGGGGTTCCGAACTTATACAGGTTTTGATAAAACTGTATCCGGACCTTCCGATTGTTATATATCCGTTCGTTTTGCGAATTTCGAAAAATTGAAAAAGAAATGTTGTTCAGAATAGTCCTAGAAATCTTAGATAGTTAAGATTTAGCACTTGTATTAAAAACATGAGAAAAAAATATGTTCATTAGAAGTTTGGGCGGTGCCATCCTCCTGAAAAAGCTAACTTATTATATCACCGAAACAATTTGACGACGATAGAGAGGACTTGGTACATATACGTGGGCTGCTATATATATTTCTGGCCCAGGCAACATTAATGTCAATAGCTGAAATCTGGCAACACCATAATAAAGTTTGACATTTTTTAGCATAAGCTTACTCACAACGTTTTTATGTACAAATGCTATTTGTTTTGTTTACAGTGAGTTAAGAAAATTAATTTTTCCATTGATAACACAGGCCCACAAAAAAAAAAGTGCCTTGCGCGAAAGATCAGACCACCTGAAGTTTATGTTTTCGGGGTCGCTAAATCCGAATATGGTGCCAGAATAGCGAAGTTGGTTTGCCCCCGCCAGCATCTTTATTTATCTTTTTAGTAAAGGGGGGAAACCAGAAAAACCGCTTCAGGACTTGGGCCTTAGCTGAGGACGAACGAGGCCCTACTGACTGCGATCTCTGCCAGGCCGAAAGTTGTCCTGTTCTGGAACCCTCTTGGTCTCTGCCAAGGCGAACGAGGCCTAGTGTCGAGACCCCCACCAAAGAAGAAATTAAGAGCGCCGGCGGCTAGGCAAGATGAAGTATAGCGGCAGCGTTTTTTAATGACAAAGGATTTCTTGAATCGAATGTATTGGAGTGGAACTAATGCACAAGGATGCCTCTATCTCACGGTATGTCACATGACGATCTTGCATTATCAGTTCACGCAGGGCATCAATGTTCTCTGGCACAACGGCCGTTTTTGGACGACCTTCACGGAATTCGTCTTTGAGCGAGCGTCGGCCACGATTGAATTCATTTAACCAGTTTTTCACAGTGCTATAGGATGGTGCTTCATCGCCATACAAAGATTTAAGTTCATCGTTGCGCTCTTGTCGTGATAATTCACGTCGAAAGTTGTGAAAAATGGTCGCACGAAAATGTTCACGAGTTAATTCCATTTTTTTGCCAAATTGATTTTTTCAAGTCACTGCAAACAACACAAATGATGGTCGTACGTCAAAACGTCCTGAGTACGTTTATGCTCAAAAATGTCAAACTTTTTTGCCAGATTTTAGCTATTGACATTAGTATTGCCTAGGCCAGAAATATATATAGCAGCCTACGTATAAAAGGTATTATGACAAGTAATTTTAACTAGAAAAATGGCCGGTGGCACGCCCCTTAAAAGCAAAATGCCATATATTTTTAAAACTGTTTGACGTAAATGGTTGAGATTTGAAAATATAATATACTTAATACTAAAATCCACTGGAAAAATGAGAATTGCCACGCCCTCATATGAGAAAAGTTGCAGTAAATTGTACAAGAAAATGTAGAAAACCATCAAATAAATATATAGATTCCTGTTGTGGAAATAGAAAACCTTCACCTATTTTTATCACTTTAAAGCTCAGTTTAAGACTTGAACTTAAAATAAGTTATGCCCGCCGAAATGGCCTAACGAAATCAAAAATCAAATCCTCAAATACCCTTATCCGTTCAAAAGTTATGATTTTTGCAACAAGAAAACCCGAAACGGACCACTGTGCAGCGTGTATATTTTTGTTTGTGTGGAAAGCTTTTTGTACGATTTTTCCTCTTCTTTTTGTGAACTTTTTTTTCTGTGCCCTGAACAGCGCAATTATCAGCTTATCACTCGAACACTGATCTTCATTTTGACGACATGTACTCCTGGAAAGAGTCCATTTCCTGGTGCAGCTGGTGGTGGTATAAAATTCACACAAGCCCAGCTTTCTTCACTGGGGCGTCCAGAGTACGGCGGGGGATCTACAGCAAATGGAGGTGGCGGTAGTGGCAGCAGTAGTAGCAGTAGTGGTAGTAGCAGCTCAACCAATGGTGCTGCTGTTGGCTCCGCAGTTGCTGGCGGTACGTCAGCTGCAGGTGGTGGAGAGGTTCTTGTACCAAAATCATTTCCTTTGAGTGGCCAGGAGCCATCTTGTGAGGAATTGCGTGCTATGTGGATGTGAGTAGTAGCATGACATTAGTGTGACTGCAATCTCAGTAGATTACTAGTACCTTTTTTTACAGATTTTCTAAGAGACAATCAAGAGCTGCTGAGATAACAAATGAAATTCCAACTTATAGAGATCCTTTTGCATACAACATTTGGGAGCCATATTACTCAACAACGCGTAGCTTAGGCGGGTAAGTAATTGGGAAGTTGATATGTAATACATTAGAGCAATTCCGAACATCCAATCCAACAATAATCTCGATATCAGGGCAGCTTTTATGTATACCTGTTTTTTTCATTATTAAATAAATTGAGATTTTGATTTAAGCACGCCGTTTTGCCATAGTATATTCAAAATTTTTGTTTTCGTTGCTGTAATTATTTCCTTAAATATATAGCCTTCGCATGGTACCTCGGTATGGAGATCGTTCCCGTTCGCCTGTTTTTGGACGTATTATTAGCCGCGAACCAATACTTGCACCACGTCTGCCATTGCGTCCGCGTCACTTGAGTGAACTGCAATCCGGTGGCACATCACGCATCTACGGCTCTGAGACGAAACCCTCACCATTGGGAGCCTTACCGCGACGACAAATGCAGTTTCGCTTTGGTGGTGGTGGAGGTGGCACAGCCGGTGTTAGTGCGAACTCTGGTGCAAATAATGGTGGCGCATCAACAAACTCCGTAGCTGTACAGGGCAGTTTTCAAAAGCTAAAGGAGCTGATTTGGACTGAACGAGCTAAGGAATTGACGCAGCAAAGACGAGCCGAAGAATTGGCGGCTCGTGCAGCGGTACTCAAGGAAATTGCTAATGGACAAAAGTAAGTAAAAAATTTTAAAATTTGTTTACCATTTAGGGCCAATTTCACAATGTTCAGTTAAGCTTTAACCGGCACTTTGACACAAAATTTCATACAAAATTTGTATTTATCTGAAAGTTAAATTTTAGGATCAAAAATAAAAATTCCACGGTTAATATCGTCCCCCTAAATGCTTGGTGAACTACGCATTTAATCGGAGAACAAAATACGGAACACAACTTCATTGCGTTGTTGACTCTTCTTAGAACGCCCCACTTCCTTGCATTTTTCGAATTTTAAATTTGTAGGTTTGTGTCTTTGCTAAAAATTTAATTAGCCCCATATTTTACTACGGAGTCTACGTGGATAGTGGAAAGACCTACAAAAAACAGAAGATTATTACCAACATTTTGGTGTTCATTTATTAACCCATTTCCAACTGCTGTTCGATTAATCGCGAACCAACTTCGCTAATCTGACATTATATTCGGGTTCAGCGACCCCGAAAACATAAAGTTCCGGTGGAGTCCATACTCACAGTGTACGAGTATTCCTTATATTGCTGCAACATGTCGTCTTAAAATAGTCATAACTTTTTAGAAAACAATTACAAGAGACCACTTGTTAGCTCATTTTGAAGATAAAGAATGGTTTTAAATGTGTCGGTTAGTAAAAAAGAGCAGACGCATTTCGTCCGTACTGTATACAACCTCATACCGGATTTTAAGGCTTAATAATACCTTGTCTTGTTATATAACTTCAAAAATAGGAAAAAAGTGGTGTCCTTTAAACTTTTATGTAAGGATATCTCAAAGTCCAGACGTAATAGAGCAATTCTAAGACCGGGTTCGGATTAAGCATCAAAAATCACATCTGGAATGACTATTGCTGTTTCCGGTTTTTGTTTGTATTTTTCTTAAAAACGAAAAAACCGATTTTTTTTTAAAAATGGATGGTGCGGAAACGATACCTTATATATATATATGTACGTATGTACATATGTATATATATATACATATATATATTACACATATATACATATATAAGTATATATATACACGTATATACATATATATTTGTACATAATATGTATATGTACTCAAAAAATCGTTAAAAAAATGAATATGTCGAGAAAAAAAAAACGGCTGGACGTTCGATTTCGCAGTTCGTGGATTTTGATACTAGAAGGGTCCCTCAACATTATTCCTGAAAAAAATCGCGGGTAGTATTTCAAAAAATTAAAATTTTTTAAAAACCACCGTGTGCTCTACCACATTCTGTGATCGTAATTGGAAGTTGAAATTAAGTACACATATATTTGAGGGCCCAAGCTTTTCAAAAAAGCGATGGGCGCAAAAACGCAACGCCTCAATTAGATACATCACTTTTACAGCCTTTTTGAAATATAGGACTGATAAAAGACTCTTTCCATTGTTTAGGAAAATAGCAATCAGTTAAAGATTTATTAAATAAGAAACTAAGCAACTGGCTCAGAACTGAGCTACAATTAACAAGTACTGTAGCAGGTATGCCGTCAGGCCCTGGAGAAGAACTATCTTCAACAGATACAATATATTTCACTATAAGCTCTGGTGAAATTGAAAACTCATTGATTGAAACTGTGGGATCATTATCCATGAAATCAAAATAATTTTCATCTGGAGAAAATAGTGCTGTTGAAAATGATTTTTTAGACAAGTTGGCAAACACCTCGGCAATAATTTTAGGGTTATTTGTATACCATTCTGATGCCTTGAACTCAGACTGATTTCCGATTTCTTTTTAGAGTTGATAAAACCCCAGAAGTTCTTGGGGTCATGTAATAAATTCAACTTCATTTTATTCATATAAACAGAATAGGCTGAAGCTGATCTAAATTTAAATTCCTGAAAAAAATGATCGTATGTTTCAAGGTCATTTTGATTTTGACTACTGACGTATTTTTTCCATGCTCTATTACGACAATTACGTATATTTTTCAACTCTTCGAATACCATGGATATGACAAATTATCAAGTTTTTTTTATAATACGTGGTACTGAAGATATTTCACCATAAAAAATATTAATACAAGCATCTAGAGAATTGTCATTAAAAAAATTCAGCATATTGCTGAGCTTGTTTTCTAAAATAGAGTTTAACTTCACAAAGTCAGCTTTTTAAAATTATATTCATAAATTTTAATTGGTGAAGTAGAATCATGTAAATTTTTACCGTCAATCTGAAATAAAATACTCAAAGGAGGATGATATGCATCCACTACAGATAGGGCATGGAGAGCATTGTTAACTACAATATTGTTAGTGTCAGTAGCCAAAACCAAGTCAATTTGTCGTCCTTGACAATTTGTTATACAACTAACTTGTTGTAAATTGGCTAAAATTTCATCAACAAATATATGTTGTTGTCGAGTTGTGAGATTAGACGCATACGAATATGTGTTATCCTCAGAAAAAGTCCATTTAAGGCCAGGTAAATTAAAATCACCCAACAATAAAATTTCGTCGTTTATTGACGATAGTATCTACGGCCTGTGACAGATTATCATATACTTCAGTACTACTACCAGGAGGTATATAAGCGTTTAAAATGTATAAACAGGATTTTCTAAGCAAAACTTTAACGCAGATAATCTTCAAGTCAGACGCATAAAGGTACTTCGAACAATGAACTAGTCAAATAATTTTTGATAGCTATAAGAATACCTCCAGCAACGGAGGAGAAATCATCCTCATATCCATCCCTTTTAAAAACATTGAAACTATGGTCAAACAGCTCCGAACTAAGTATGTTTTTGCTTAACTTACGGACATAACCCCCATGACCAAAATCGGATTTTTGGGAGTTTTAAATCCTGAGCTGCGGCCGCAGGCCGCTCTCTTACCCCTTCTCTTATGTTAAATTACTGTGGCTAGCAAACTAGGTGGTGGATATATTATAGACTGATCAGCGGCTGAAGGCCGCCGCGAAAACGGTATTGGAATTTTTGGGAGTTGTAAATCCTGAGCTGCGGCTGTTGTCAATAACAAAATAAGGCGTTAGGAAATATCGTTATGGGCACTGTGTCCGTTTTTTCCTGGGGATTTTGTCTGAAAAACTTGCGGACATAATTCCCATTTCGTGAATGGAGATTATGTCCATGGGGACTATATCACGGCACCGGCGGTGGTGGTCTGCCGGTTGCGATTGACTTTTTCACGCTCACGCTTCAATGCTTTTTAATTGTTAATTTGCTTGTTTTTTTAAAATTAATGCACAATATTTACTGAATGGAACCCGAACCGTGTGCGAACTTCAACTGAAATTAATGGGGCTATTCTGGCAACAGTATTAGAGCTGTCAAACAGTTCACCAAAGTCTTCACTACTACGGAAGTTGTAACTAAGATGTTTTGGTATTCCGGTAGCAGTTAGAAAGCTCTTTTCCCTCTTTACAAACACGATTTTTAATGTCTGCTATCTAGGAGGTCTTAGAGCGATCTTAGGTATTAGTTGCTTGCTGTCAGGTTTTTATTATGTGAAAAAGTGAAGAATTAAGAAAAGTTTTAATTTATTGCTTGTTTATAATTTTTTTATCATAAAACAGCAGCCTACCACGGTGTGCCTTAACCCGTTCTAAATCGGACGTCGTAGCACATCAAATTTTTTTTCCAGATTCTGTTTACTTATCGTTCAAATGATGTGTAAAAAAATTTTCACTCGTGACTCCTCGACTAAATTTTGAGATAATCGCTTTTCCAATTGGGGCATTTTCCCATACAAAAAGAAAAAAAAAATTTTTTTAACTACATTAAACAAAAATTAAAATAATTACAATCCATGTGTTTTGCGATGCTAAACGCGAATCCAACCTCAGAATTGCTCTATCGTATATAGTTTAAGAGATATTGTAACCTAAAGACCAAAAAAACTAGTTTTTTGCCATTTTTTGATGCTATATAACTATGTAACATATCATTTATTCGTCAAATATGGCTTAAATACTTGAAAGCCCTAATTTTTTCCTTTAAAACCTAATTTAAATTATATTTATATCTTCATGCTTCTAAGACATATCGTAGACCGAAATATTGTCAAAACGGATTTTTTGCACTTCTGTATCTTTTTAGGTTAGGATATCTTTGAGGAAAAAAAAGATATCAACATAATTTAAATTAGGTTTTAAAGGCAAAGATTAGGACTTTAAAGTTGCTTACCAGATTTAACGAAATTAAAATTTCTTTCACATTTTAAACATGTTCAACGAACCGACTACTTCTAAATTCAGCCGTATGCCATACACGCAACAACACTCGGGGTGTCGAACGGCTGAATTTAGAAGTAGTCGGTTCGTTGAACATGTTTAAAATGTGAAAGAAATTTTAATTTCGTTAAATCTGGTAAGCAACTTTAAAGTCCTAATCTTTGCCTTTAAAACCTAATTTAAATTATGTTGATATCTTTCTTTTCCTCAAAGATATCCTAACCTAAAAAGACACAAAAGTGCAAAAAACCCGTTTTGACAATATTTCGGTCTACGATATCTCTTAGAAGCATGAAGATATAAACATAATTTAAATTAAGTTTTAAAGGAAAAGATTAGGGCTTTTAAGTATATAAGCCACATTTGACGAATAAATGATATGTTACATAGTTATATAGCTTCAAAAAATGGCAAAAAACGACTTTTTTTGGTCTTTAGGTTACAATATCTCATAAACTATACACGATAGAGCAATTCTGAGGTTGGATTCGCGTTTAACATTGCAAAACACATGGATTGTAATTATTTTAATTTTTGTTTAATGTAGTTAAAAAAAATTTTTTTTTCTTTTTGTATGGGAAAATGCCCCAATTGGAAAAGCGATTATCTCAAAATTTAGTCGAGGAGTCACGAGTGAAAATTTTTTTATACATCATTTGAACGATAAGTAAACAGAATCTGGAAAAAAATTTGATGTGCTACGACGTCCGATTTAGAACGGGTTAAGGCACGCCGTGCTACCCTACTTAATAACCGATTCTCTAACACATTTACAAAAAAATTCTTATCAAACCAACACTAATGCAATATATTGACATTGGCTAAAAAAGACAACAAGTTTGAATAAAAAATAATTTAATAAAAAATATTTAAAAAAAAAAAAAAATCACCTGGGCTGGGTTCGAACTCACGTTGTTCTTACTGCAGCCTTACATGGAATCATTGTGTAATCAATTTCAATTCAATAAAATAAAAGTAAATTAATAAGAGAAAGGAAAATAGAAAAGTGAAATAAAAGATTTTAAATAAAAAATATTTTAATAAAAAAAAAAAAATAAATAAGGCAAAAAAAATTTAAAAAAAAAAGTCACCCAGGCTGGGTTTGATCTTACGTTGTTCTTACTGCAGCCTTATAAAAAATCTTTGTAAAAGTGCTTCTAAATTTCTATGGGGACAAGCACTTTTGAAGTGCTTGGATAAGAAGCGCTAGAAATTTTTCCTCTTGGGTATCTTCTTCTCTTTTGCACCTTTTTATTTTTGAAGTAAAATTTTAATTTGATTTTTCTGTCAAAGTGAAGTTTTATGTGCTGAAAAATAAACGCTTTAAAAAAATGTACAGAAGTCATTGGTTTTTTAAAAACAATACTGGGAAATCAACAACAAATAAGTGAAACTCAAAAGGACATACAATCACGAGTTGCTGCTTTAGAAAAATCTTTTAATGAAAACGTAGGTTATGCTTTATTTTTAAATCATATAAATATCTAACTTTTCAAAATGCTTAGATGACTAACAAAAGTGTAGAAATGGCACAAACCAATCCCTTCGCGAGAGTAAAGTTCTTCTAAAAAATTGCATCGATCATTTGGTCGTTTTACAGGAGAGATAGAAGATAGTTTACAAATTGAAATTGCTGCCACGTACTCATATGATCACTTTTAAAAACAATTATTAAATTTTTAAAATACTTGCTGAAATGTGTTATTTAGACCCATTTTAGTAAAAATAATACTTCAAAAGTTATTTTTCCTATTTAAATATTATTAGATTAACATAACTGAATTGAAATGAGAAATAAGTAAATAAATATTAGTTATAACTGTCATTTATTTTGTTATTTGTTTGGTGGAAGTATGTAATAAGCATGATGATCATATAAAGAGTTATTTATGAGACATATCTAATTGGTTATACTAAGGTTATTAATGACAAGTGCAAAAGAGACCATCATAGTAACTCACTTTAATAAGAACACATGTGATAGAAAGGGATATAAAGTCATACGTATAGAAGAGCATGGAGGTAGATTTGTCCTAACGCTCTGTACAAACTAATAGAAAGTTTTTAGATTTATAGCCAATACTTTCAGTACCAATAACACATAAATAGTGAGTTATATAATTGATACGTTCTTGCAAGGTAAGATTCGGCAGTTGTTAAATTTTTATTTGTATTTGTGTGTGTGATAACGAAAAAGTGAAAAACTTTACAAAATTATAACTCGTTTGGTTTAATTTTTGTTCTAATGGTTACAAAAGAAAAGAAAAGTTTGTGTAAAAAAATGTAGCAACAATTTCTGCAATTTCAAATTTGGGAAATTTCATGCATTGCGTGAAAATCAATTTCATTGCTACTTGCGTGATGCGCAAGGCATGCGTGTTTCAATTTCCCAAATTATTCTATGAACTTCATACAAAAAAAAATGCGTTCACGCACGTGAAAAATGCGCATGTACTTTGGGCATACCCAAAAGGAAAAATTTCTAGCGCTTCTGATCCAAGCACTTCAAAATCGCTTGATTTTTTATAAGGCTGCAGTTAGAACAACATGGGTTCGAACCTAGCCCGGGTGATTTTTTTTTTTTACTTTTTTTTATTTTTTGCTTTATTTTTTTTTATTAAAATACTTTTTATTCAACATCTTTTATTTCACTTTTCTATTTACCTTTGAAATTGATTACACAATGATTCCATGTAGGGCTGCAGTAAGAACAACATGGGTTCGAACCCAGCCGGACTAATTTTTTTGTTTACTTTTTTTATTTTTGTGCTTTATTTTATTTTTTTTGTTAAAATATTTTTTTTTTTCAACCTTTTTTTATTTCCCTTTTCTATTTTCCTTTCTCTTATTTATTTACTTTTGTTTAATTGAATTGAATGATTCTATGTAAGACTGTAGGAGCATGCGAATGTCAAAATCTGTTTGGACAACATTTGCTTTAATATACAAATTTAATACCTCTTCATATCATCAAACGTTGGTGTAGCGGTCTAAAGAGTTGATAAATGTAAGTAAAAATAATCTGTTTCTATCTATCACACGGTCTATCTATCAAATTCTGGTGCGGCCAGCGTTTTTCTTTATTTTTGATTTTATTGAAAAAACGCTTACCGCAGCATTACAAATAAGAGCTTCAAAAACCCTTTTTTGGTAAGCTTTTCCTCGCTTACATCCTATGGCATGCAATGTTAAAAAGAAAGAATGTTTTTATTTATAATTACAAGGAAACTAAAGATCATAACAATTAAATAACAGATGTCATAGTTTTGTTTTGCTACCAGGGATTCCATTTTTAATTTTCAGCGTACATAGCTAGGATTTGCCTTACAGGCACGACTACGATTCCGTGGTCCCAAGATTTCACGATGTTTTCAAAAACTGCTTTCGTTTTTGAGATATCGAGGCTTAAAGAATACGAGCATACAATTTATATGGTATACCGCGTTACTGTTTCCCCAGATTTACAGAAATTCGGCAACTGTTTTCGTTTTTTATTATGACCACCATTTAGGAATGCCCAAAGCCTGCCTAATTAGGCAATCGTTTGGCATTCCGAAACTAGCTAACTGTTCGTTTACCACTACGATCACCACACACAGTGCTTTTGAACAGTCGATAGGTTTGATGAAAATGTGGAAAAAATCTGTGAATGGGGTTTCATTTGCAAACCCCGAAATCGTAGCTGATCATCCCCGCGAAATATCGCAAAAATACATATACCATATAAAATAAAAAAAATGAAGAAAAAAAAAAAACAGAACAAACAAACATAAAAATAAATATATTTAATGTATTTTGCAATGCTGAATCCGAATCCCTTAGAACTGCTGTATCTCATACGGATTTTGAGATATCTTAGCCTAAATATTGAAAAATACGGTTTTTGCTAAATTTTGAAGCTATATAACTAGAATATAGAACATTCATACGTGAAATCCGATACAGTATCTCAAAGTTCTAGTTTTTTTCTTGAAGACCTCATTTAAATTATGTCAATAACTTTATGTTTCTCCGAAATATCGTAGTCTGAAATAGTGAAAAAACATATTTTTTGCACTCTTTTAACTTTTTAGGTTAGGATATCTCCGAGAAAAATAAAGACATCGACATAATTTAAATTAGGTTTTAAAGAAAAAAATTATAGATTTGAGATACTGTATCGGATTCTACGTATGAATGTTCTATATTCTAGTTATATAGCTTCAAAATTTCAGCTACGATTTCGGGGTTCGCATTTGTCAGACCACTAAGCTATTACAAATGAAACCCCATTCACAGATTTTCTCCACATTTTCATCAAACCTATCGACTGTTCAAAAGCACTGTGCACATTGGTTTTTCATTTAGAAAACGAAATTTGGCAACAGTGATAAACATGTAACACCGCATTAGGCATTCGTTACGCAAACTTATTTGGGCAAACCCTAAGCCCACATAACTAGGTAAGTATTAGGCATTCCTTATTAAGGCTAACCACATTGCTTCCCAATTAGGGCCTTATGTATTTTTAGGCATGCCAAAGCAAATTTGTAGTCGGGTAGAATATCGTCAACAGTCCAGAAGTATCGAAAAACATCCAAAATATCGTCAATAGTCCAGAAGTATCGAAAAACTTTGAAAAAATGTGCTGAAGCCCAAAAGTATCGTTTAACATCCAGAATATCGACAAAAAACAGAAAGTACCGAAAAACTTCGACGAAATCGGTTAAAGTCGAAAAACATCGAAGACCTTCGAAGAAATTGGTAAAAGTCCAAAAGTATCCGAAAATATCGACAAAAGTCGAAAATTATCGAAGAAATCGGTTAAAGTCCAAAAGTAACGAAAAACATATAAAATATCGAAAAACTTCGAAAAAATAGTTTAAAGTCGAAAAATATCGAAGAACTTTGAAGAAATCAGTGAAAGTCCAAAAGTATTGAAAAACATCCAAAATATCGTCAAAAGTCCAAAAGCATCGAAAAACTTCGAAGAAATCGGTTAGAGTCCAAATGTTTCGAAAAACATATAAAATATCGGTAACAGTCCAAGAGAGTCGAAAAACATTTAAAATATCGCTAAAAGTCCAATTGTATCAAAAAATATTTAAAAAAACGAAGAATTTGATAAAATTCCACGAAAACCATTAAAAAATGTTGATTTTACATATGTGTATGCATCAATAACAATAATTACTCATGATATTGCTACTTTTGTAATAAGTATCAACAATTCAATAGTCCCATTTTATAGCTGTAATAGTATCAAAAAAAAAATGTTGTTACTTGATACAAAAGTAACAAGTAACTAACAAAGTTATTGTACAATGTATCTGGCAACTCTATGAATAATGTCACTGGTTTTGTAAGAATAGGCAACACTAATGTCGATAGATAAAATCTGGCAACACCATAATGACATTTTTTAGCATAAACGTACTCAGAACGTTTTGACGTACGACCATCATTTGTGTTGTTTACAGTGACTTGAAAAAATCAATTTGGCAAAAAAATTGAATTAACTCGTGAACATTTTCGTGCAATCATTTTTCACAACTTTCGACGTGGATTATCACGACAAGAGTGCATCGATGAACTTAAATCTTTGTATGGCGATGAAGCACCATCCTATAGCACTGTCAAAAACTGGTTTAATGAATTCAATCGTGGCCGACGCTCGCTCAAAGACGAGTTCCGTGAAGGTCGTCCAAAAACGGCCGTTGTGCCAGAGCACATTGATGCCGTGCGTTAACTGATAACGCAAGATCGTCATGTGACATACCGTGAGATAGCGGCATCCTTGGGCATTAGTTCCACTCCAATACATTCGATTTTGCATGAACACTTACTTAGTTGTAAAAAACGTTTGTTCTCGTTGGAAACCCCATAATTTATCAATCGCTTAAATTATCAATGGAAAAATTAATTTTCTTGACTCACTGTAAACAAAACAAATAGCACTTGTGCATCAAAACGTTGTGAGTACGTTTATAGCCGTATTCACGATATTGTTGCATCGTAGCAAATGCAAAATTATTTTAAATTACAAAAACAAATTCTATTGATTTTTAAAAAGTAAGAGTCTTGTAAGCAAGACCAAATTTGCAAGACAAAAACCTATTGCACGATTGATTTCCAATTGTCTATTGTGACTGATTTTATTTTTTTTTTTCATTTGTGATTGGCATAATTGCTTTATGACTTTTTTGTTTTTGACAACCGTTTTTGTCACAAATTGAAATTAAAATGTAAACAAATATAATTTAATTTCAATTTTTTCGTTTTGGTTTAATTAACAAAGATTTCTACGTAGCATTTGCATTTAGCACATCGATATATGCAAATACAACGATAAGAACACAACGTTTAAGGATTACGTGTGGAATCCCAGAAAACATTTTCAATCGCGGACAATCTTCCATATTTTTGGCGATGCATTTAAAGCTCTTCTACGCGAGCTTTCCGCGATAAAAATTTTCCGCGAGTAAAAGAAGATTCCTCCTTACACTCTTCTGGAAGATTATTGCGAATCAAACATCTTCGCGATGAATATACAACTCTTCCGGGAGAGTTTCGCGCGACAAAACTTCAGCGCGAGTAACAGAAGATTCTTCCTTACACTCTTATGGAAGATCATTGCGAATCAAACATCTTTGCGATGAATATACAACTCTTCCAGGCGAGTTTTACGCGACAAAACTTCAGCGCGAGTAACAGAAGATTCCTCCTTACACTCTTCTAGAAGATCATTGTAATAAGTTATTTGGTTTTAGCATGTAATTGAACATACCTAATTGTATTACTATGACAGCCCTGTTTTTTATGTCGCCATCTTGATAGATTCAATCTCTAAAATAGCAGCATCGTGCGCTTTAATAAAGTAATCTTTGATTTAAAAGTATTTAATTGTTTAAATTAATAATTAGTTTACACTAATTATTACATGGTGTCAGAAGCGACCCAAAGAAAATACAAAGGAATTATTCACATTTGCAGCCTTCAGCAAAACATAAAAGTAATAAATCAGTACTGTGAGTTGTGAAATACTTCAATTACGTCATGTCGTCAAACGATCGTGTGCCGGCAGAGCTGGATTGTGCAAATCTTGCAAAAGAATGGCCAATATGGAAACATACATTCCTTATGTACATGATGGCAACAGGAAAGAATGAGGACAATGACCAGAAAAAAATAGCAACCTTTTTGTGGTTAATTGGTTCTAATGCAATGGAAATCTACAACACCTTGTTTCCTTATGACGGTACAACGGAAGGAATTCTTGGAAATCAAGTCGTGAATGCGAACGTTGAAAATCAAAACGCTGCTGGAGATCAAAACCAAGCTAATGACGCTGAAAATGGCGATGCCGCAGCTGCTGCCGCCGCCGCAGCCGATGGCGCTGCCGCTGATGTTAATCGACGTACACTTGATCAAGTGTTGGCAGCATTTGATGAATATTGCATTCCACGAAAGAATACAACTATTGAATCATTCAAATTCAACACCATTACTCAAAAGGAAAAACAGTCATTTGGTGAGTTTGAAACAAATTTGCGTTAGCAAATGCAGTATTGTGACTTCAAGTGTACTTGTGGTGTTTCATATGAAAACCGAATGTTGAAAGATCGTATCATCATCGGAGTTCATGAGAAAAAGTTGCAATTAAAACTTCTGGATGGAAGAGACCAAACGTTACAAAATCTGATTGAGATATGCAAAGCATTTGAAGCAGCCAATGCAAACAAAGTGTTGCTAGATAGAGGTGCCAGTCAATCTCAAGTGCAAAACAATTCAAAAAATCAAAGTTTGGTAAATGCTGTAACACGTCATTGCTACAACTGTGGTGATTCATTTACTCCAACACACTTGAGAGTTTGTAAAGCAAATGGGGAAACTTGCAGAGCTTGCGGAAAAGAAGGTCATTTCCAGAAATTCTGCAAATCTAAAGGAAAGCAAATAAATAAAAAGCCAGGAAATCAAAATACAGACAACAAACAATTTAACAACAAAAACAACAAAAAAGGGCATTCAACTCATGAAGTCACTTATTGGGGTGAAGGAGAGGCTTCAGGTATTAATTATGAAATTATGGATATGGATGATTATAAGTTAGTTATTGATAAACTTAATTATAGGATAAACTTGAATAATGTAGGGCATAATAAGAAGCGATGGACTAAGCAATTTCGTGTAGGAAATCTAATGATCTCATTTAAGCTCGACACTGGAGCAGACGTTAATTGTATTCCCATTGGCTTAATCGAAAAACTTAGAATTAATTTAAATAAAATGAATTTTGATAATTTTCCCATTTTTGATTATAATAATAATAAAGTGAAGGTATTCGGTATAATTAAACTAATATGTTATGATTTAGAACGGAAATCTGAACACTCTTCTCAATTCTTCGTAGTTGATGACAATCATGAACCGTTATTGGGGTTAGAAGCATGTATAGGATTTGGACTAATTAAGCGAATAGATGTGACTGCAGTCACATGTCTGCCAAAAACACTTAATGAATTTTTGGAAAGTAATAAAGATGTTTTTGGGGGTGTTGGAAAATTTCCGGGAACCTTTTCAATCAAATTAAAAGAAAATTCTGTACCATCTTTGCACTATAAAAAGCGGATCCCATTAAGCTTAATGGAAAAATTAAAATCAAAACTAAATGAAATGAGTTGTCAGGAAATAATTGAACCTGTAGATTACCCTACGGATTGGGTTAACAATTTACAAATTGTTGAGAAACCTAATGGAGATCTACGGATATGCCTTGACCCAAAGCCACTAAATAAATGCATTCAACGTGAACATTTTTTGATACCAACTATTGATGACTTTACGTCTAAACTTTCAAATAAACGCGTTTTTTCGGTTTTGGATCTGTCTAGTGGTTTTTGGCACATGGAATTGGACCAAGCAAGCTCTAGCTTAACTACATTCATGACTCCATTTGGTAGATATAAGTTCAAGCGAGCGCCTTTTGGCATTTGTAGTGTGCCTGAAATGTTTCAATATAAAATAGTGAAGATTTTTGGAGATATTCAGGGTGTATTGGTTTATTTTGATGATGTGTGCATAGCCGCGGAAAGCATAGAAGAGCATGATAAAATATTGATTCAGGTTATTGAGCGTGCAAGGGTCAATGGGATAAAGTTTAACCCAGAAAAAGTCCAGTACAAAAAATCACAAATCGTTTTCATGGGTCATATTTTGTCAGAAGGACAAATCAAACCAAAAGAAAAGCATTTAGAAGCAATTCTAAACATGGAAAGACCAAAAAACAAGAGTGATGTCATGCGTCTGTTAGGTCTTTTTAAGCATTTAGGAAAGTTTATTCCTGATCTCTCTAGGTTGACCGCGAAATTGCGTCAGCTCACTCATGATAAAATGGAATTTAATTACACAACTGAACATGAAGAAGAGTTGAATAACTTATTAAAAATTATAACGTCAAATCCTGTCTTGGTACCATATGATCCGAAAAAGCCAGTGGTTATTCAAACTGATGCATGTATTGATGGATTGGGTAGCATGTTAATGCAAGACGGTCATCCTGTGGCCTTTGCGTCAAGAACGTTGACCAAAACTGAGCAAAAATGGGCTCAAATTGAAAAAGAGTTATTAGCAATAGTATTTGCCTGCAATCGGTTTCACTATTTTGTGTTTGGTCGTGAATTCACAGTGCAAAGTGATCATAAACCGTTAGAAACTTTGGTCAAACGAGACATAGATGATGTTTCTCCCCGTTTACAACGTATGTTTTTGCAATTGTTGAAGTGTCCCAAAATGGAGGTAGTTTACAAACCGGGAAAGGAAATGCTGGTGGCTGATTGCTTATCTCGTGCACAATTGAAGGATAGCACTGAAATCGAAGAGTTAATGGGAATAATTCACACTGTAACCAGATCTGCTTGTTTATCAAAAGCAAATTTTGATCTGTATTGCTCAACGCTCGAACGTGATGAAAAATTCTCAAGAATATCACGATTTGTAGAAAATGGTTGGCCGCAATTTCATCTACTAGATGATTTAAGTCGTGAATTTTACAAGTATAAATCTGAAATGCATTTTGAAAATGGATTGCTATTCAGGGACCATCGATTAGTCATTCCAACTGAGCTACAAAGTAAAATTGCAAAATGGCTGCATGCACCGCACTTGGGCATAGAAAAAACATTGGCTCGAGCAAGAGAACATTATTTCTGGCCAAACATGAATAGTCAAATTAAAGAACTGGTTTCTTCATGTGCGATTTGTGAGAAATTTACACGTAACAATCAAAAGGAGGAACTGGTGCAAAGTGAATTACCGGAATACCCATTTCATGTATTGGCCATGGATCTATTTGAGTATGCTGGTAAGGATTTTTTGGCCGTAATTGATGCATACTCTGGGTTTTTAATAGTAGAACACCTGAATAACAAAACGTCAGCTCATATTATTGAGAAATTAAAAAATAATTTCAGTAAATTTGGATATCCAACGATTATCAGAGCTGATAATGTACCATTCGGATCAAATGAATTTGAAAAGTTTGCAGATAAACATAACATTATTATTAAATTTTCAAGTCCACGTTACCCACAAAGTAATGGGCTTGCGGAAAAAGGGGTTGCGATTGCTAAAAATATACTAAAAAGATGTTATGAAGCACATGAAACTAAATTTTATCAGTACAGAGTATAATACAATACCAGTGGCGAGCATGGGATTATCGCCAGCTCAGTTATTTTTCGGCAGAAGTGTTAAAACAAGAATGCCAATTTCGAGATTTTTGCTTCAAAGGAGAAACATAGAAGAGGACAGTGTTCAGACTAAAATTAAAGATAAGAGGGAAAAGCAAAAATTTTATTATGATAGGAATGCGAAATCGTTACCAGTGCTGAGCTTGGGGGATCTTGTCATATTTAAGAAAACTAGTAAAGAGTGGAACTATGGAACAATAGTTGGTAACGTCTAGCCTAGATAATTTCTTTAGACGAAACAGACGGTTCATCGCTAAAACTAAAAATAACGAGTTTAATGCTAGCGATATGCTATTTGAGGAAAATGTTAAGAGTAATGTATTAAATCCTTATTCATTTAAAGAAATTCAAATTGTTCCGCAAAATACGGTGAGTAATGAAAACATTATTTGCAATGGTAGTCGAGAACAAATGTCAAATAATTGTAATGTGGAAGATTCGGAACTGCCAGCATTGGATAACAGAATAGCGTCGTCATCTGATGAATATGAAACGGCTGGCAGTGACGAATCTGAAGCAGAGAACATGACCAATAATGAAATTCCTGAAAGCGTTGTAAACAATGAGCCGTACAGAACACGTAGTGGCAGAGCAGTGCGCCCCCCAGATAAATACGGCTGGGACTAATAGTCAATTAATTTAAGGTTATGTGAAGTTATTTTTGTATCTTTATATATAGATTATATTTAAAAAAAAAAAAAAAAAAAAGAAGCATGTAATAAGTTATTTGGTTTTAGCATGTAATTGAACATACCTAATTGTATTACTATGACAGCCCTGTTTTTTATGTCGCCATCTTGATAGATTCAATCTCTAAAATAGCAGCATCGTGCGCTTTAATAAAGTAATCTTTGATTTAAAAGTATTTAATTGTTTAAATTAATAATTAGTTTACACTAATTATTACAATCATTGCGAATCAAACATCTTCGCAATGAATATACAACTCTTCCAGGCGAGTTTTGCGCAATAATTTTATTTTCAAAAATGGGTCCAAAATGGTCACTTAGAGTGGTCGAAGACATCTCTGATCATATCCGAAATCTGTTTTCGACCTTTCCCTATCGATTGGTGCAATAAAAATTTTTCACCGAAATGGGCCCAAATCGGTCACTTAGAGGGGTCGGAGACACCCCTGGACATGTCCAGAATGTATTTTCGACCTTTCCCTATCGATTGGTGCAATAAAATTTTTTCACCAAAATGGGCCCAAGTCGGTCACTTAGAGGGGTCGGAGACACCCCTGGACATGTCCAAAATCTATTTTCGACCTTTCCCCATCGATTGGTGCAATAAACTTTTTTTACAAAAATGGGCCCAAATCGGTCACTTAGAGGGCCCGGAACCAAATCTGGTTATGACCAAAATATATTTTCGACCTTTCCCCATCGATTGGTGCAAAAAAAAAAATTCATAAAAAAAAGCCCAAAACGAATAAAAAAAGATTCGACTAAGTCTCTTCTGGATGATGGTTTGAAATCGAACTTCTTTACGAATAACCAACAACTCCTTCAGACGAGTTTTACACGATACAAGATGGCCGACTACGACATGACGTCATCTCCTGAGAAATTTCGAAAAAATTAATAATTTTTTTTTCTAAAAGGCAATATTTCTGAGGCCCGGCATTTTTCACGAAGCAAAATGTCAAACTACACGGTATATTTTTAACGGCACATAAATTTTAACAGTTTATTGTACAAAAATTAGCAATTTCTTATGAAATTATTTTTATGTCGCCATTTCATATTTTATTTTTTTTATTTTTTTTTAAGGAGAAACTCATACAGCCGCCAAAAGAAAAGATAAATTTTGTAAAAATTGTACAAAAATAGATATACATACATACTGTATGTATATAATTGAGGGGGTTAGAAGCAAAGGGGTACAAGTAGCAAAAAGTAAATTTTGAGTATAGTAAAATATAGTTAAAGTTAACGTTGCTTCATGAATTGCAGAGTTAAAAAATAAAATATTGTGCGTCAAATAACATTTAAAGTATGCTCCATCTAATGTTTTTTTCAAATTTTTTCTATGAGTCCCCCTTTAAAAGTTATTAGTATTTCAGTGAAAGCCTACACCATTTTACTCAATTTTTTTTTGTAGTAAAAATGGAGTAAAGTTAGCACCGTGTAGCAACTAACATAGCAAAAGAAAAAACTAAGTACCATAACTCTAAGAATTCTTAAAACGTTCTCTGTTAAAAGTATTTTTTTAAATTTTTATAGAGGTCAGCTTTTAAAAGTTATTAGTATTTTACTGAAAGCCTACCGCACTCGTTACTTTTCATTTCAAAACGAAAATATTTTATTCAATATTTTAAACTCGTTTAGAAGCAAAGGGGTACAAGTGCGGTAGACTTTCACTAAAGTACTAATAACTTTTAT
This sequence comes from Calliopum simillimum, assembly GCA_951812925.1. Taxonomy (NCBI): domain Eukaryota; kingdom Metazoa; phylum Arthropoda; class Insecta; order Diptera; family Lauxaniidae; genus Calliopum; species Calliopum simillimum. The sequence continues at coordinate 11,053,315 of OX638373.1, read as the reverse complement.
TAACAGACCTCTAGAAAATTTTTAAAAAATACCTTAAAAAGGGAATTTGCCAAGGATTCTTAAAATTGAGGTATTTAATTTTTTCTTACTGCCATACCTAAATTGGAGCGTCAGCGTTATTTTACTGTCAAAAATTTCTCATGTACATACAATTTGTATGGCGCATACCGAAATTGCCAACGCTCAACGCTGAGCTATTCGAATTTCCAATTTTGACAAAGCGTTATGGAGTGAAGTTAGCTGCAGAAAAGTAAAAAAAGAAACAACAATATGATTTTGACAAACGAATGACTTCAATGCAACGCTCTTTATTTCGGTATGGCGCTTGACGCTTTTGTGTAACGTTAAATAACGCAACGCCTGACGCTCCAATTTAGGTATGGCAGTTAACCTATGTTAGATGTTACGCTGCGCTAACTTTGCTTCTTATTTACTAGAAAACATTTTTTTTGAATTTTGTTTTAAAGCAAAACTATAATTTTGTGAACTGGCTTACCTTAATGGGGCTCTATAGAGGCGTAGGAACTCAAAAGCTTAGGTAATGTTTGTTTCATATATAAAGAAAAGCTCCCACTACCTATTCTCATACTTAACTCAATTTTTCGTAATTTGTCACTTGTACCCCTTTGCTTCTAACCCCCTCAATTAATAAAATTGTTGTTTTCTTCTAAATAACCAACAAACATTCAATAAAATTACTTTTAATTCCAAATAAGATACCAAATAAATTTTAAATTCAAAAAGTGTTTGACAGCAAAACAAAAAACAGCTGTTTTGAAACGCTTGCAATAGCTATTCACAACAGCGTATGCTCACAGTTATTTACTCTTGCAAATTTGCATTTCCTACGATGCAACAAGATCGTGAATACGGCTAATAATCAAATAAAGTTGAAAGTTGTTGTCTAGCAATTGGAGGAATAACACATGGCGCAGTCGATATAAGAAATTACGCAAGTGGTAAAAACGCGTAGTCAAAGCGAAATCGAAAAGGGGATTGAAGAGAATGAAAAAAATATTAATAAAATTATGAGCTTGGAAGTTCGTCGTCTTGATCCCTTTAAATTAGATGGGAACGTTGCACAAAATTGGAGAGTATTTAAACGAAATTTCGACATTTTTGCTGTGGCGATTGCGTTGGAAGAAAGGACTGAGAATCAACAAATTGCTGTATTCTTCCACATTTGTGGATCTGAAACATTGGAAATATTCAACACATTGGGATGAACTGCTGATCAGAAAAAAAAATTTCAAGACATGGTAGCTACCGTAGGAAATTTCTGCACTCCGAAAAAAAATGAAGTGTACGAAGCATTTAAATTCAACAAGAGAAAACAAAATGAAGACGAATCATTTGAAAAATTAGTAAAAAGCTGTGGTTATCAGGACGAAGAACGTATGATTCGCGACAACATTGTCATGGGAATAACTAATAATGCATTGCGCAGAAAATTACTTGAAATTTCTGGCCTCGATTTAAAGAAAACAACTGAGATTGCATGTGCATCAGAACTTGTTGAAAAACATGCACATGACATGAAGCAAGGGGAGGGGAATATTCTTACAGTTGCTACAGTAAACTCAAAGCCAAAGCAAAATACAAGTGGCTATTCGTGCGAGGGGAAATAAACCGCAAATTTTGCAAAAACCTGCATGAATTTAGAAAATGCCCAGCATTTGGGAAACGGTGCAATAATTGCGGTCATTTAAATCACTTCAGTTTTGCTTGTTTTGCTTCCAGAGTTCGTGAGCTTATGATGTGCCCGATGAAAATCAAATTTGCTTGCATAATATTTCTGAAACCAATTCAAATAGCCAAAGATGGTACGAAAAGGTTTGACACTGGAGCTGATGTTAATGTTTTGCCATACAACTATTTAAAACTTATTAAAAATATAAAAATTAAAAAAAAAAAAAAACTGGCAGCACCAGGATTTGCATCCCACGGCCGCACAAAGGGGTATTGTATGCGCTTTTACGCATTTAATTGAAAAACAAATTTTTGAATACCAGTTTAAGATAATTCTGCGTCACAAACAACAAAAATTGTTGACCTAACATTAATAGTTCAAAAGTTATACGTGATTAAAGATTAACTTTTTTGGCTTTAGTTTGCGCGCAGAGAAAAATTTAAATTTTTTGGCTTTTTTAAAGTGTATTTTTATTAAAAAAAAGTTTTTTTGTGGAAAAAGTGGTAATGGAACCTTCAATTTCAAGTAATTGTGGTTCTTACTGCATAAATGTTTTTTGAGTTAATGTTTAAAAAAATTTTTTTTATATATATGTATATATATATATATATATATATATATATTAATATTTATATTAAATATGTGTTAAAAATTAAGGTTTTTTATTATTCAAGTGGAGTAAAAGTGTTTTATTGTGTGCGCTATTGTCATCTAATTGTGATTTTCTTTAATCATAGAGTGTAAGTGTTTAAAATTTGGTTGTGCTGTTTTGTGCATTTTCGGAATTATTACACTATTTGTAAGAGAACTTCAGTCGCTATAATCATAACAAGCAAGTGCAGCCACCAACAATGATTTTTTTTTTGTTTTGTTATTCTTCTTAAATTTTGATGGACCCTTTTAGTTCAGGTTTTTTGTAATACAAAAGTGGTTTTTGTTTTGTGAAAAAGTGTTTTGTTATATTTTAATATTTTTTTTTGTTCGAAAGTCAAAAATTAAGTGCATTTTGGCTATATACATAGCCATATAATTGTTTCAAAAGTGAGCTCAAACAAAGATGTTTTTAATTTAATAAAGTTACTTTCTATGAAAAAAAAGGTTGTGCGTTTTTGCGCGGCTGTGAGAAATTTTCATTTTTTTAAGGCAAACTGACATGAGAAATTTGTGTGAAACTGGAGCAAAACATGAATAAAATGTTATAAACAGACAATTACCCCCGAAAATCTGCAAGAGGGTGTTAATAAAGTACTCTGAGTTTTTTAAAAATTTTTGAAGGTCATTAAGAGGATATCAACTCAAGAATAGCAAAAGCAAAAGGCGCGTTTGCTCAACTGAACAAAATATGGTCTTCATCCGTTATATCCACCAAAACGAGAGTGCGCATTTTCGATTCGAATGTGAAATCGGTTTTGTTATATGGGTGCGAAACATGGCTTGTTACTGAACAACTTACGAACAAGCTGCAAGTATTCGTCAACAAATGCTTAAGGCGTATACTAAAGGTTTGGTGGCCTCGCACTATATCAAATGCCGAGCTACATCAAAAATGCAAACAGAAGGCTATAGCAAACGAGATCAAGCTGCGCAAATGGGGATGGATTGGTCACACTCTCCGGAAACCACACAGCGAAGTTTGTCGCCAGGCCCTTGAGTGGAATCCACAAGGCAGTAGAGGACGTGGTAGACCCAAAACCAACTGGAAAAGGTCGTTGGAAAAGGAGATCCAAGAATCGGGAAAATCGTGGCAAGAGATCAAAGTCATCGCAAGGGATCGTAACAAATGGAGAGATTTCATATTGGCCCTATGCTCCTCCTAGGAGTTAAAGGAGAATACATACATACATTAAGAGGTCGCTCATCGCCGTTCTATGCAAAATCTCGGTTTGGTACAGTTTTTATTTTGTTACGATTTGAGAAATGCTCGGAATGAGTCGTCCGATATACCAAATTTTTCATCTTGACTCAAGGTATATAAAAATATTGTACCTCGAATTTAAAATCATTCATATTATATTTTTTTAGATAAAAAACCCTCAGAAAACGTATTTTCGATATTTCGGCCTACTGTAAAACTCTTAAACTACATATTGAAAAAACTGTTTTTCATAAGCTTGTCATAAAATCATGCAAGAAACAATTTTCTATCGCATCTTCACCCATTATATCCTGTTTTCATGGGTCTTCTGTACCCTTTTTTCCAAAAACTTGGTTAAAATGGGTTAAAATGCTCTACAAAAATATTCTTCAAAAAATTTCACTAGGAGTCATCACAAACAAAAATTCATAAAACTTCAAAATAATGCGTAAAAAATTTGATGACAATTTTCAATTTCCGATTTTTATTGCTATTAAAACAAATTCACTACATAATATACAACTGCATAAGTTTTCTACTTTTGTATGCATAATAAACTAAAAAAATTTGTTATTATAACCCTCAATAGTCTGGATGAATTAATATCGTGTTTTGGTATCAAATACGCCACTGTGGGCCGTCCATGTGATAGATAGAAACAGATTATTTTTTACTTACATTTACCAACTCGTTAGACCGCTACACCAATGCCCGATGATATCAAGAGGTATTAAGTTTGTATATTAAGCAAATGTTGTTCAAACAGAATTTGGTATTCGAATGTTCCTACAGCCTTACATGGAATCATTGTGTAATCAATATCAATTCAATTAATCCAGGCAAATTAGAATTTAAAATAACAATAATTAGGGGCAAAGCTGAAAATCGATACAGACCTTAGATACCCCATTACAAGTAAACTGTCAAAAGTCCCCATTGGTCCCATGTGAGCTAAAAAAGTTATTCAAGGTCAAAGGTCACAAAAAATTGTTTTTTGAAAATATCTCGCCAGCGGTAGTCTCTAGAGAAAAATGTTCCGCCGCAATTTTATAGCTAGTAAAATTTCCTATAAAAATGGTCTGCGAATCGATTTCATGCGATTTATAGCTTAGATTTATATGCTTATTTAAATTGCGGTAAAAACTAGTAAACTGAGCGTGCCGAGTATGAGCGCGCATAGTGATGTGTTGAGCTTTAAATTTAATTAACTCATGAACGGTGAGTCACACGCAAAAAGTGAAAATACTGTTTAAAGGGAATTACTTGCTTTACAAAACGCATGTTGTTTTTCTTTCGTGTGACTAATAGTTTAGGAGATATTTTTTGAGAATCCCAAAATTTAGAAAAAAACAGTTTTTGCAAAATATCTCAGAAACGATGTGCCCTAGGAAAAAATTTTTTCATTCATTTTGTAGTACATGCAATTCCCTGTGGCGGTCCCTACGAACACTTTTTTCGTCCGACTTACCGTTCATAAGACATAGGGATTTGAAAATCTTTCGAAAATCAAGTTTCAAATTATTTTACAATGCACACTCGTGTGTCGCAAGGTTTCGCTTTGCCGTTGCTACATCAACTGCGCACATTATCGTTTTCAGGGCTGTCATATGGTATTTTTTTAAGCAATGCTTAAAGCATATATTTAGCAAAATAAAATATATAAATTTTAGTTTTAAAAAGTTTAGGTAAACTTTAAAAGTCCAACATTCACTTTAAGGGTTGTCACCTGTTTTTTTTTCTTTCTTGTATTTGGCTTAATCCATATACTTTAAAAACAAAAAGAAATTTTAGTTTTAAAACGCTTAGATAAAGTCTATAAAAATCTTTTATGAGTTTTCAGGGTTGCCACCTAGTCATTCTACAAAATATTGATTAAATCTCACTTCTTTTTGACTTAATTTAATTGTTTGGCCTTCAAATACGGTCAGGTGAAACCACGAAAGTTTTGTTTATTTTTTGAAGAGATTATTTAATCGAATTTGAAAGCCAAATATACGAAAAAAAAGAAAAACAGGTGGCAAGCCTAAAAGTGTATGTTGGACTTTAAAAATTTATATAAACTTTTTAAAACTAAAATTTATACTTTTTATTTTGCTAAATGTATGCTTTAAGCATTACTTAAAAAAATACCATGTGACAGCCCTGAAAACGATAATGTGCGCAGTCGACGTAGCAACGGCAAAGCGAAGGCCTTGCGGCAAACGGGTGTGCATTGTAAAATAACACTGTGCTCGAATCGGAGCAATTTTTTTTCTAAAATTGATAGGACCCATGTAGTAAACATAATTCGGATATGCTGATTTCAATAGTGATAGTCATTTTTATGGTTCGGCTTTTGTTTTTGAGAAATTCAAGTTTGAAAATTTGACTAAAAAACAAAAATTTAAATAAAAAAACTGGTATTTTTTTCCATTTCAACAATTTTTTCAACAGATACCTATTCAGTTTGGTCGAAGTTTGTACCTTTGTAACTTATTGAGTGTTTACGACCACCATAGTGCAGCAAAATACTAAAAAATAATTTTTATTGCCAAAATTTTGAGTTTTTTACATGAAAATAAAATTTTTTTCCAAATTTATTCTATTTTTGATACTTTCTCTTAAACGATCACGGTGGTTTTTAAAAAATTTCAACTTTTTGAAATACCACCCGCGATTTTTTTCAGGGATAATGTTGGGGGACCCTTCTAGTATCTAAATCCGCAAACCGCGAAATCGAACGTCCAGCCGTTTTTTTTTTTTCGACCTTTTAGTTTTTTTAACGATTTTTGAGTATGTCTCGGTGTGTATATACATATTATGTACACATATATATGTATATACGTACATATATATACTTGTGTATGTATATATGTGAAATATATATATATGGATATATATATACATACACACATACATACATATAAAAGGTATCATTTCCGCACCATTTATTTTTTAAAAAAATCGGTTTTTTCGTATTTAAGAAAAACACAAAATAAAACCGGTAACGAAAGTAGTCATTCCAGATGTGGTTTTTGATGCTTAATCCGATTCCGGTATGAGAATTGCTCTATTAAGTCTGGACTTTGAGATATCCTTACATATATGTTTAAAGGACACCATTTTTTTTCCTATTTTTGAAGTTATATAACAAGATAAGGTAATATTATGCCGTAAAATCTGGTATGACAGTTAATAGCCCTAGTTTTTTCCTTGAAAACTCAATCAAACCGATAACGATATCTTTTTTTTTGTCGGAGATATCTTTGCCAAAAAAGTTAAAAAAGTGCAAAAACACGATTTTTGGCTGTATTGGATGTTATATGCAGGACACACAAAATTTTTTTGGGAATTTCTATTACCAGAAACATTTGGTACTTTCTTTTGGCTTTAAATTGAGCTATCAAATGTTTATCTGCAATATTTCTCTGCAAAGTTATGTTAACTTTAAAATCACACCATGAAACTTAAAGCGAAAAATCTCGGTTTTCGGCTATATTTGAGGTTGTATACAGTACGGACGAAATTCGTCTGCTCTTTTTTACTAACCGAAGCATTTAAAACCATTCTTTATCTTCAAAATAAGCTATCAAGTGGTCTCCTGTGATCGTGTTTTAAAAAGTTATGACTATTTTAAGACATGTTGCAGCAATATAAGGAATACCCGTACACTGTGAGTTTGCACTCCATAATGTAGTTTTTAAATGGTCATAACTTTGTGGAAAACAATCACAAAAGACCTCTTGATAGCTTATTTTGAAGATAAAGAATGGTTTTAAATGCTTCGGTTAATAAAAAAGGGCAGACGAATTTCGTCCGTACTATATACAACCTCAAATATAGCCGAAAACCGAGATTTTTCGCTTTAAGTTTCATGGTGTGATTTTAAAGTTAACATAACTTTGCAGAGAAATATTGCAGATAAACATTTGATAGCTCAATTTAAAGCCAAAAGAAAGTACCAAATGTTTCTGGTAATAGAAATTCCCAAAAAAATTTTGTGTGTCTTGCATATAACATCCAATATAGCCAAAAATCGTGTTTTTGCACTTTTTTAACTTTTTAGACAAAGATATCTCCGACAAAAAAAAAGATATCGTTATCGGTTTGATTGAGTTTTCAAGGAAAAAACTAGGGCTATTAACTGTCATACCAGATTTTACGGCATAATATTACCTTATCTTGTTATATAACTTCAAAAATAGGAAAAAAAATGGTGCCCTTTAAACATATATGTAAGGATATCTCAAAGTCCAGACTTAATAGAGCAATTCTTATACCGGAATCGGATTAAGCATCAAAAACCACATCTGGAATGACTACTTTCGTTTCCGGTTTTATTTTGTGTTTTTCTTAAATACGAAAAAACCGATTCTTTTAAAAAATAAATGGTGCGGAAATGATACCTTTTATATGTATGTATGTGTGTATGTATATATATATCCATATATATATATTTCACATATATACATATACAAGTATATATATGTACGTATATACATATATATGTGTACATAATATGTATATACACACCGAGACATACTCAAAAATCGTTAAAAAAACTAAAAGGTCGAAAAAAAAAAACGGCTGGACGTTCGATTTCGCGGTTTGCGGATTTAGATACTAGAAGGGTCCCCCAACATTATCCCTGAAAAAAATCGCGGGTGGTATTTCAAAAAGTTAAAATTTTTTAAAAACCACCGTGACGACAAAAGCAATCATTTACTGCACTGCATAATTTTATCGGTTAGTCATATTAAAGTTAAAAATCTGAGAAAACTAATAACTGTGCAAAATTAAACAATGTAATGTCTGTGGAAAACTTACTATTCCGTCAAGTAAGCGTGGTGGGAAACCACGGAAGTGTATCATTTGCATTTTGGTGAACATATAACTCGTGATGTAGAATGCGCTCCGTCTTTTATATGTCAGGATGACTGGTACATGATCCAGAAGAATGTTACGCGTGCGTGAATTCAGTAATGGATTAAACAGAACGAAAAAATACAACTAGAATACGAGCCAATAAAATTTATTCAGTTGCAATTCCAATGAGTGAATAAGTATTTGCAACCATCATTAGAAAGTATTGAAGAAGCATCTGGAGAATCGTTTCAACCATCAAATGTAACTCCACAATGCAACCACACTGAAAAATACGCAAAATCGTCTCAAGTTATCGTAGCGACAGTCGATTGCCTTAACCAAGGAACTAAAACAAGTGAAGAAGAAGCATCAGAAGTAGAATAAATTTGATATAAAAATATTTCCACGTAAAACATACAAAATTTTTACAAAAAAAGATTTTTTTAACATTTTGCTGCACTTTTGTAAGCCTGAACACTCAATAGGTTGTAAAAGTGAAAAGTTGGACCAAACTGAATAGGTATCTGTTAAAAAAATTGTTGAAATGGAAAAAATACCAGTTTTTTTATTTAAATTTTTGTTTTTTAGTCAAATTTTCAAACTTGAATTTCTCAAAAACAAGAGCCAAACCATAAAAATGACTATGACCATTGAAATCAGCATACTCGAATTATGTTTACTGCATGGGTCCCATCAATGTTAGAATTTCCGACTAGCACAGTGTAATTTGAAAGTTGATTATCGAATGATTTCAAATCCCTATATCTCATGATCGGTAAGTCAGACGAAAAAAGTGTTCGTAGGGACCGCCACAGGGAATTGCATGTACTACAAAATGGATGAAACAAATTTTTCCTAGGGCACGTCGTTTCTGAGATATTTTGCAAAAACTGTTATTTTCTAAATTTTGGGATTGTCAAAAAATATCTCCTAAACTATTAGTCACACGAAAGAAAAACAACATGCGTTTTGTAAAGCCAGCAATTCCCTTTAAAAATATTTTCACTTTTTGCGTGCGACTCACCGTTCATGAGTTAATTAAATTTAAAGCTCATCACATCACTATGCGCGCTCATGCTCGGCACGCTCATTTTACTAGTTTTTACCCCAATTTAAATAAGCATATCTTCTAAGCTATAAATCGCATGAAATCGATTCGCAGACCATTTTTATAGGAAATTTTATTAGCTATCGCTGACAAACATTTTTCTTTAGAGGCTACCGCTGGCGAGATATTTTCAAAAAACAATTTTTTGTGACCTTTTACCTTGATAAACTTTTTTAGCTCACATGGGGACTTTTGACAGTTTACTTGTAATGGTGTATCTATGGTCTGTGCCGATTTTCAGCTTTACCCTAATTATTGTTATTTAACATAAATTTTTTTTCTAATTTGCCTGGGCTAATAGAAAAGTTAAATAAAAGATGTTGAAAAAAAATAAAGCAAAAAAAAAAAATACAAAAAAAGTAAAAAAAAATCACCCGGGCTAGGTTCGAAGCCATGTTGTTCTTACTGCAGCCTTATAAAAAATCGTTATGAAAGTGCTTTTAAATTTCTATTGCTTGAATCAAAAGCGCTAAAAATTTTTCCTCTTGGGTGCATAAAATTTTAGCTCGTATAGAAGAGAAGATATAACTGTTCACGGTGGTTTTTAAAAAATTTTAACTTTTTGAAATACCACCCGCGATTTTTTTCAGGGATAATGTTGGGGGACCCTTCTAGTATCTAAATCCGCAAACCACGAAATCGAACGTCCAGCCGTTCTTTTTTTTCGACCTTTTAGTTTTTTTAACGATTTTTGAGTATGTCTCGGTGTGTATATACATATTATGTACACATATATATGTATATACTTGTATATGTATATATGTGTAATATATATATATGGATATATATATACATACATACATACATACATATAAAAGGTATCGTTTCCACACCATTTATTTTTTAAAAAAATCGGTTTTTTCGTATTTAAGAAAAACACAAACAAAAACCGGAAACGAAAATAGTCATTCCAGATGTGATTTTTGATGCTTAATCCGATTCCGGTATTAGACGGTCCAGACGTAATAGAGCAATTCTAATACCGGAATCGGATTAAGCATCAAAAATCACATCTGGAATGACTATTTTCGTTTCCGGTTTTTGTTTGTGTTTTTCTTAAATACGAAAAAACCGATTTTTTAAAAAATAAATGGTGTGGAAACGATACCTTTTATATGTATGTATGTATGTATGTATTTATATATCCATATATATATATTACACATATATACATATACAAAAGGGGGGGGCAAAATGGATGGAGGAAATTTTATCGACCTCGGCTACCTCCCTATGTGTAAGTTCATTCAATTCTATGAATATTTGCCCAGAGAACTATATTTCTGCGTTCAACTTTAGTTCGGCGCATTTTTGATCGAAAATTGTACCTTTCATGAATATTTTTTTTTGTTTTCCTACTAAATTTTAAAAATTTTTATAAAGACAAAAGTAATGTCATTATATGATTTGGCTGGTATTCTGTCAGTAATCAATTAAATTGGGTTCTGTTTACATAAAAAGTTTACTTGATAGAGTGGAATTAATGCTATATATTTAAAAAAGTGATATGGGTCAAATAGCCGATTATTATGACCGACTTTCAAAATAAACGATTCATATTTTTGGATGAATTTTTTCAAACAAAATACCAACCTAGGCTGAAAGTTCATTCAATTCTATGAATATTTGCCCAAGGAACCATACCTCTACGTTCAAGTTTAGTTCGGCGCATTTTCGATTAAAAATTTTACCTTAATATTCAATTGAAAATGCGCCGAACTAACAGCTTTCAATGACAACAAATCAGTACATATATTAGTAACGCCATCTAGTAGCAAAACGATTTTTATAAGTTGTAGACCCAATACTTGATCATTTATATGAATTACATTTACTTTACGTACTTAAGTACCGTCAATTAAAGATTTACCTGATGTATACTAGTACATACAATGTACTCGTATTTTAAACCAATTTTGTATGATTTAATGACCACGTTGATAGTAATTTTCAATAAATATACGGGCTTTATGTCAGTTTTCTAAACAAACCAGGAAATAATTTAACTTTGTCAATGTTGTTATAAATGAAATGTAACTTTATTTAATTTATTTATGTTTAAAAAATAAAAATTTAAATAAAAAAAATTTCTTTCACTACAATGTATACGCGTGATAATATTGGAAAGCTTCATACAAAACAACTAGTTCAAGACTAGTTGCTAAATGACTTCTTCCATACCTGAACTAGCCCTGGACTGGTGTAAAAGTAGTGCAGAAGGGGTCAATTCAATTTTTGTAGGACATTAACACACAAAAAAGAACAGCTGGTTGTATGAAAAACGGTTGAAGTCGGACAAGTATTGGTTGATAAAGGACTACTTAGTTAATGAACTACACTTACACTAGTTTATTTGCCTACAGGAAAACTATCACACAAGAACCATATTTCCATTACCTCCCTCAATTTTGCAAAAGCTTTCGATACATTAGATCGCCCACGAGATGTATGAAATGTGCAAATTTGTGAATTTGCTTGCTAATCGTCCCACAGTGCGGCAAAATCCAAATATCCTGGCCAAAAGTCCAAAAATAAACTTTAATTCCGGGAAGTTTTGGTTAGATATTTTGAAAAACAATTTTCCAGGATATCAGTAACTGAGACAATAATATGGTTTAGACTTTTACTTTATAGCGAACAAAAGTCGTAACATAGAAAATTTTTTGATATCGAAAATGTTTATTAAAGTTGTGCCAAATGAAAATCGCTGGACAAGTTTTGTTTACAATTTTAAATAATATTTCGGCTACAACTCTTTAACTCTGTTTTTTTCTGAATATTTTGGTGTATCATTTACATTCATAAATGGAAAAAATAACGGTAAAAGTGGCATATTTCTAAGAAACCAAAAATTCCTTTTAAGTACGTAGAACGCTAGAGTGCAAAAAAAAAATTCCACTTAGTTCCAGCGATTTTTTAGCATAATATGATAGATTGAAGTATTGTTTACCTTCTCTTCAATTTTCAGCCCCCACTCTTGCCCACTACTCAAATTACACTTAATAATACATACCTGCTACAGTAAAAAAAAAAGAATTGTTTGGAAATAATTTTTTTTTTTTAATAAAAATTTATTGGTGTACATGAGAATCTGAGTTACTGCTCTCGGTTTCACTCCCCTCGGCTTCACTCTCTTCATCATTTTTATTGCCTAAATCAAGGATTGGACTTTTCAAAAGACTTACAACATTTTGAGAAAGGCTGGATCGGTATTTTTTTTTTTTTAATTTTTCTGAACGAGGAGATTATCGGATCCGAGGATACCAACATCATATAAAGTATATCCTCATTTGTTTTTTCTCTTGATATTTTCCTTGATCGATTTTTTCTGTAATTTCTGAAATCTTTATTATGGGCTTCTTGAGTAGATATAATTGGTATGAATCACTTTTTATAGGTATGCAGTTTTTACAATACGGCAAAGAGACCTCGGAATGACAAAGTAGTGGTGGGCGTATTAATTTTTGGACTATGGCCATTCTCTTTGGAAATGCTCTTCTATCAAATTTAAAAAATTTCTGATTAAAAATGTTTAAGTTTTGATTTCAGGTTACATGGGAGGTGACTGACCTTGGGTTTTGGTCATGCCCATTTTGCGCAATCATAATAAATTGGTTATATACTATTATTTTACTAAATTAAAACAATTTCTGATGAAAATGAAAGAGTTATGCTTAAATTTCATTTTATGTCATATGTCATTTGCGAATATCATTAGTTAATTGTATACTGTAGTTTTACTAAATTTAAACAATTTCTGATGGAAAATCTTAGAGTTGTGATAAAAATCCATTTTAGGTCATATTGGAGATGGGCGTTTTTGATCTTTGACCACGCCTATTTTTTGCGGATATCATTTATGAGTCGTATACTCTCATTTTACTAAATTTAAACATTTTCTGAATAAAAATGGTAGAATTATGGTCGAAATTAATTTTAAGTCATATGGGAGGTAGGCGTGTCCGTTGGTCAATTTTGTCCAAATTTACATATATAGCTAAGAAATATTTAAGAACCATGCCTGCCTAGTTTGAAAACTCTACAGTTAGTCTTTCGACTTTTGGCCGGGATTTTTGGATTTTGCCGCACTGTGCGTCCGTTTCCTGAAAGAAGAGGTCAAAAAAATAAGATTGAAACAAAAAATTAAGAATCGGTAGTGGAAAAAACCCAGCCGATTTTCGATCAAAGGTTGAAAACAGCAATAAAAAAAGGCAAATCGCTTTTATTACCCGTTACTTTGAAACTGTCGATTTTTTTGTGCCGTTTTTAAATCAACTTTTGTAGAAAATGACTAGACCATTATTATTTTCTCAAAAAGTTTTCGTTCAAAAACGAAATTTGTTGCCGTTTCGGTACAAAAATTTCAATTTTTTAAGAAAATTTTCATGACTTTTTCTAGAATTAGCTTTTTTTTAAATTTTATAGGGCAGACTATTTGTTCTGGAAATTTTATGTTGCAGGGAATAAAATGTGGAATAATTTAATAGAAAAAAATATTTAAATATATTGAGTTTTTAGGTATGACGCCGGTCTCAAAGTTGGAAAAAAGTTAAGAATTTTAATTTTTTTCTATTAATTGCTTCTTTATTGGATGCAAAAAAACGTATTCATAGTTGCTATTCAATGCATCACTATTCATTATTTTTTGCCTGAAACCTCAACTTGACCTCTCTTGAGGGCCGGGTTATCGTTATCCGATTGCCGTGAAACTTCATAGTGTTTGTTCTTATGACCAATGGAAGGATTTCAGGGGTTGGCATCAACGAAAATCATAAAATAAGCTCATGCCTAGTATAAATGCAATACTAGATCAACTAATTACATGGAAGGTAGAACCTAAAATTTTAAACTACGTCAGAAACTTTATGACTAATAGGAAATTTTGTGTTCGAGTAAATAATAGTTAATCACATTTTTTGCCTTTCTGAAATGGCATTCCACATGGTTCACCGTTATCAGTGATACTATTTCTAATTGCTTATAACAAACTATGTACGATTATTTCTATGCATTAAGAATCCCGGTTCTGTGCTTATGCGGACGACTTCACAATTATAAGAAAATTTCGACTAACAGATATGTTTACGTTCTCTATGATGCAACATTAACAATTTTTTTTCTCTACTGTCAATTTCAGTATTCATGCACCGAATTACAAGCATCTACAAAAATCTGAATCACCCTTAATGGATGAAAATCGAAGTCCGGATCAGGATATATATCAGCATCCTGCTGATCAGCAACGCATATCAATAGCCAATGGTCAAACAACTGGCGGACGCCATAGTAGCGGCGGTAACTCTGTCTCGAGAGGCGGAAAAGTGCAGAAAACCACCATGTTCTCGGGTAATCCGTCTCCGTCATCAAATTCGGGACGTGCGGGCCGACTTATGCTGCCAAGCATGGTCGCCAGTAGTTACGGGCATGCGGATGAAGTGACGCATGAACGCGGTGGCGGCAATGTGGGTGTAGCAAAAGCGTTCCCCATGCGACCGTCACACTTTCGAGAACGAAATCGATCGCTTTTTAAACAAGTAAGTATATTGCGTATGTATGATGAACCCATCACATATAAGTTGCTAGAGTGCCATAACTCAAAAAAATAAAAAATAATTTTCATGTTCTTAATTTTGTCAGAGGAAACCCTTAGAGTATGGAAGTGGAGGGGTAGGAATGTTTTAAAAAAATATTGGCGAGGAATAAATAATGGCGGGTAAGGCTTGTGCACGTTGAAACTAGTGCACACATTATTACTTGTTAATTGTTCAAATTCGCGTGTTATTAAAACCTATACACACCTGTCTTTTGGGAGATTTGAATCAAATTTTCGATTAATTTTTGCAATTTTTCAACAATAGACGCAAGCAAGTGTTAATATGGAAATTGATTACATATGTTTTGTTTCGGCTATTTCAACAAACATATTTATATATTTTTCATATATAAACATTAGTGTGTATCGAAAAACGAACACCCAATTCCACACTCAAATTATGAAAGAAGAGAGATAAAAAATTCAGGGAATATAAATTTTTTTACTTTAAAATAAATTCCTAGCTGGCCAAATGGCCATTGTTTATAAAAAACGAGTGATTTTGTACTGGAGCCTATGTTACGGTAAATTTTTTTCCCAAAAACACCATAGATATCGATTCGTGGTCTAAAATAACTTATGTGTGCAAATTTTCAGAGAGTTCGTATGACGTGCAGGAGCGTCAGCAGAGGAATAAGAAACGATTATCTTCAATGAAACGAATACTTTTTGTACTGGAGCCTATCTAACGGCAGATTTTTTTCCAAAAAACACTACAGATCTCAGTTCGTAGTCGAAAACAACTTATGTATGCAATTTTTCAAAGAGATTGTATGACGTGCAGGAGTGTCAGCAAAGAAAAAAAGCACTTATTATCAATCAAACGTTTAATTTTTGTACTAGAGTCCATCTAACGATTCATTTTTTCAAAAAAAACTTGTGGTACTTGATTCGTCATAAAAAATAAACTATGCACCCAAATTTTAAGATTGGTGGAACGACGTGTGGGAGTGTCAGCCAAGGATTAAAAAATGGTATACAGCCATTTCATGCCTATCGTAACAAGATCTGCCACACCCCTTCCGATATCGCTGAAATTTGGTACATGGTTTCGTTTCATGCTTAAACTTTGAAAAATGGCAAAAAAAAAATTTTGCGATTCTTTTTGTGGCTTTTGGAGGGGTGCAAAAAGTCGAAAAATAGGTAAAATGTAACAAACTCTCCTCAAATAATTACCAATAACTTGGCCATTTCTGAACCAATTTTCATGTTTAGACCTGTTTTGGAAAGGCATTGAATCAGGCTATAAGCTGAAAATAAAATTTTTTGTAGTTGATAAAAAGTACTACATTTATTACTATTTTAGTACTAAACTACAAAAAACGTGCCTGTGTACACTTTTGTTACCTTACAAAATATTTTTTTTGGAAAGAAAAAAAAATAATCTTTCAGTCAAAAAAGAGAGAAAATTGGTATGTCTCGAGGCTTAGAAGTTATGATTTTTTGAAAATTTAAAAAAAGGTCCGATCAGAAAATGGCCCATAGCTGGAACATTTCTTATCTCATTTTTATGTTTGGATCATTTTTAGAAAGGGATTGAATCATTCTATGCGCACAAGTAAAAGTGTTTTGTATTTGATAAAAATTACTAAATTTACTACTATTTTAGTACTAAACTACTAAAAACGCTATAGTACCTATTTTCGACCTTTCAAAATAATTTTTTAAAAAAGGAGACAAAATTACCTTTCAAATGAATCTAAAATTTGGATGGTACCATTAATGGTATAGGAGTAATGATTTTTTTAACATTTCAGTATATGCAACATTTCGTATAATGTAGGTTTTTTTGTAATTTACATCATTTTAAATTCCTCGAAAGATTTTGAAAATGAAATACGCCGTGCTGCAATACGATTACCATGTACCAAATTTCAGCGAAATCGGAAGGAGTGTGGCAGATCTTGTTACGATAGGCAAGAAATCGCTGTATACCATTTTTTAATCCTTCGCTGACACTCCCACACGTCGTTCCACCTATCTTAAAATTTGGGTGCATTGTTTATTTTTTATGACGAATCAAGTACCACAAGTTTTTTTTGAAAAAATGAATCGTTAGGTGGACTCTAGTACAAAAATTAAACATTTGATTGAAAATGAGTGCTTTTTTTTCTTTGCTGGCACTCCTGCACGTCATACAATCTCTCTGAAAAATTGCAAACATAAGTTGTTTTCGACTACAAACTGAGATCTGCAGTGTTTTTGGAAAAAAATCTGCCGTTAGATAGGCTCCAGTACAAAAAGTATTCGTTTCATTGAAGATAATCGTTTCTTATTCCTTTGCTGACACTCCTGCACGTCATACGATCTCTCTGAAAATTTGCACACATAAGTTATTTTAGACCACAAATCGATATCTATGGTGTTTTTTGGAAAAAAATTTACTGTTAGATAGGCTCCAGTGCAAAATCACTCGGTTTTTATAAACAATGGCCATTTGGCCAGCTAGGAATTTATTTTAAAGTCAAAAAATTTATATTTCCTGAGTTGTTTATCTTTCTTCTTTCATAATTTGAGTGTGGAATTGGGTCTTAAAACTCGCCCATATATTTCAATACACACTAATAAACATGTATATAGCCTCATCAGATCAGTTTTAGTTAAATCTTGTCAGAAACCGTACACGAAACCGTGACTCTAATGAAAGAAAACGCGGTGCTTTAGCCATTACGCTATTGGACACGGATAAACTTATCTGTGCAGGATCGCCTTTATTCATAGATCATAAGGCTCACTAGCGCCGTCGTCTGTGAAAAATTGCCGAATTGTTTTTAGTTGGTAACACACTCTGGTTTTGAGACATGCTACGCTAGCTCAATTTATTATTTGAGTTAATTTGTACACTAATTTCATCGTGCGCAATCCTTAGTTGAACATATTTTCACTATCAAGATACTGTGGAGATGGTTACTTGCATGAAAACGTTAGTTATGAGAGCCACCTTAGGGAATGGAAATAGGGGGCAGGTATGTTCCACAAAATTGCACGGTTGACTTGAACGAAAAAAAAAAGGCGTTTCCCGATTTCGCCAAAAGCTAAGTACGTACTTCGACTCTTTAGACCATGTTTAATCAGAATATGACATTGACAAAATCGCACCACATACTCCCGTTTTTCTATATCGATACATCCAACGTAAAAGTTGGTAACTCAAGTTACCATAAGTAGATTTTGAGACATACCTAGAAACTTCTAACTATTTCAGCAACATAAATTTTTGTTTTCTTCCATTTTCCTTTCAAGCCTACATCACATCCTGATTACTTTCGACGCGATCAACGTCGTTTTATCAACTCACAATTAATGAATACAGCTCCAACATCAGATGCGATATTACGTCGCCTAAACATTGCACGCCTAGTTACAGCTCAGGAGGCATCTGCGCCATCAAACCGAGATCTCGCCTTACGGCCTATCTACTTAACTAGCATCGATGATGACGATGAGGTGGAAGCTGTCTCACGGCAGTTAAGCGAAAAGTCTATGCGGCAACTAGAAGGAAAGCAATACGATGACAAACTTTTAGATGATGATCAGGAAGAGGATCAAAGTGAGGAGCAAGAAAATCTTTGGAATTTGTTGTCAGCGATGACGTATGAAGCTGTCGCTAAGTCAGACTATAAAGATGCTGATAACATTTATGGTAAGAAAACAATTTTTTGTTTATATATAGATTTTATATAGATTTTTATACCAGCCATTTTTTAAAACTTTTTTTTGAATAAGCAAGTTTAAAGTGTTATAGCAAAAAGATACAAAAATTTACTATAGTGTTCAGAATACATATCAACATAATAGGGTATAAAAATTTAAATATTCTATTCAACATCCTTTAAAATGACGAGAAATCAAGAGCTTAAATTCTGGAAAAGTTGATTACCTCCTATACTGCCAACTTAGTGTATATTTTTTTATATCAGAAGTCATAGTCGTAGCTGTTATGCAATTCCTTGAAACAAACCTCAACGATTTACTGCGCTCTCTTTTTTAAAATCATATCGATGTAGCGGTTACATTATTTTATTAGTCTATTCATTTCCCAATACAACACACTTGTTTAATTTGAACTCTACAATACTAGAATAAATTTTCCAATTGAGGAGTGGCCGTACCAAAGGGCCTAAGTACCATTTCGAGGCAAAAGTAATGTCATACTTTTTATGTGCCTAATAGTCTGTTATTTGACTGTTATAATTTTTTCAACATAACGACATCAATTTCACGCTATCAAGAAAATTTTAAATGAAGACAGAAAACAATATGATTAATTTCTCACAAAATGCAACCCGTTTCATATTATGACACTACTTTTGCCTCGAAATGGTACTTAGGCCCTTTGGTACGGCCACTCCTCAATTATCCTTTTAATTTAATTTGTGAAATGTAGGGAATAAAATTTTATTATTTGATTCGAACTTAAAAATTTAAACAGAAAACTACAAAAATTGTTTAAATATATTTCCATTTAAAAAACAAAACAAAAAGCAATTTTATTTAAAAACGAAATTTAGAGAATTGCCCCAATACATTTTGGCGCCCAACGTGGGTTAAGAGGTTAAAATGTTACATCCGCTGCATCGATCCTTTTTTTCGATTCTAAACTCTTGTGGTTACACATCTTCGATGTCTTTTACATGAAACATCAACTTCACGGTCGCCATTAAAATTAAAAAATTTACAATAGGCACTAAAATTAAGTTTGGTTGGCGTTAAAACTTTTTCATTTGTATTAGACTTACATACATATTAATCGATAAGGTTACGAAGCTTCTGTGAGGTGATAGAAGAGGCCTAGAATAACAAAAAATTGCACTTGGAGGAGTTATAGGGTTCAAACTGCCTTGTTTTATAAAAAAAGATTAATCAGCGTCACCTTCTGAATCGATTTAGCCATGTCCGTCTGTCTGTCTAGCTAGGTGGCTGGATTTTTTTTTATTATTGAAGGGGGAATCTTCTAGAAGATACTGCTAAGCTGCATACACGATTCATACTGATAACTGGTTTATCGCACTCGGGATCAACTCACGGACTATGTTATTAATATGCCGGCTCGCAGTACAGAGTACATGCAATGTCGATATACATATACATAAGTAAGTAAGCCTACGTTGTTAAACCCTAACTTACTTTTGCGTCGCTGGCCTTCTAGTGCCAAGCGGTACCGCCAGTCAGGGCATTTCTTCGTTGGGCAGGGTAAGAGCATTAGTCTCTAATTCTTAATTTCTGTTGTTGCTGTCTTACCTGTTGAGTTGCTCATCTTGTCTCAGTTGCTGCATAATCGTTGATATGACGTGATTAATTTGATCCCAGGCGTCTTTGCCCAGCAGCATATGTCGAACAATACTGGTACAAGTTACCTCTTCACCCGTTATATTCTCAAGCAATTGTCTGGCCGCATTGAACCTTACGCACCTTATTAATACGCGGTTGGCGTTTTCTACAGCTACTTCCCAATACCTGCAGAAGGGGTCATTCATGTGCTTGTACTTGTATAAATACTCTTTGAAATAGCCATGTCCAGTGAGAAACTGAGTGAGATAATAATTTGGCTCTCCATGTCTCCGCTTGAGCCACATTTCAATCAAAGGGATCAGATTGTAAGTCTACCGCCCTTTTCTTGATGTTTGCCATCTTTGTTGCCACTGTGTGTGTGGTTCTAAGTCTACTGCTGCTATGCGATCTCAGTCAAAGCAATTCTGTTGACGTAGGTAACCATCTTTCTGCTTCCAAGTCAACCGAAAGTCGACCCGCAATCACATTTGAAGCTACTTCAGACACTGTTCGGAAAGCACAGCAAACTCTCGATGAGGCTAGCCTGTGTTGCTAGCTATGATTTTATATACGATGTAGAACTAGTTGATGAATACCATATTGGCGCTCCATACATCATTATTGAACTTGAATAGTTTCCTGGCTGCATTCTTTGCCCCACCAATATTTGGCATTAGTCTGGCGACAGCCTTGTTAGCAGCTGTTATGAGATGCTCTCTAAAATTAAGCCTGTAGTCCAGCAGGACGTGATACTATAATATGACCCCCAACCCGAATTTCGAGCGATTCAACCTTTTTCCCACTACTTAAGAGTACCGCTTCTGTTTTGTGCTCAGTCAGTTGCAAGCTCATTGATTGTAGCCATGCTTGAACATTTAATAATGTGATGCTACACTTTTCAGAAAGTTCACTTCTACAATTGCAATATCATCAGCATACCCAACAATGTCCACTCCACTTGGTTTTTCAACCTCAAAAATCCAATCATACATGCAATTCCATAGAGTGGAGCACTGAACCTTGCGGTACTCCTGCTGTCACTGGGTAAGTTTTTGGGCCATCATCCGAATCACAATCAAGGATCCCTTCAGAAAAATAACTCTTAATCATATTTATTGGATAAGTGGGTACTTCCATATTTATAAGAGAATCTATTGTAGCATTCCACAAAGAAGTGTTAAAAGCATTCTTAATATCTAATGTCACTGCTGCGCAGTATTCTTCCGAGCCTCCTCTCCACCGTGTTCCTTCAAGTGCCCACCGGGCTATGCTGCAGACTTTTGAAATAGCATCGATTGTGCTGCGGCCTCTTCTAAATCCGTATTGCATGTCTGATAATCCATTTGGACCTTCAATCCATTATTCTAGTCTTGCGACAATAATTTTTTCTGATATTTTGCCTGTAGTGTCAAGCATGCACAGTGGCCAATATGATGACGGCTCATGTAGCGGCTTACTCTTTTTTATACAAGCACTAAGCGCTATACCTTCCATTGTTTTGGGAAAACTCCTTCTCTAAGGCAAGATGTATATAATTTGGAATACCGTCTACACCAGGTAATTTTTGCAATTGTATGCTGTTGGCGGCAGCAAGTACCTAACTTTCTGTTACTTGGTCAACTTCTGAAGAAATCTCGGGTTGAAACCAACTATCATTGTCACGTTGCGGAAATAAACTACACACTATCTCACGCAGCAAGAAAGGGCAGGAGCTAGGGAAGGTTTGCCTTTAATCTTTGTTTTTGCTATTTGATATGCTCTACCCCACAAATTTCCTACAATTTTGTCTATAATGAACTTATAAGTGTTCCCTACTTCTTTCTATTGATTTGCGAAGCTCTGTGCGCTTATGCTTATAGATATAATTCTGTTACTCATAACTGTCACTGCCTCGGGCTCGCTGCTGTACTCTGCGGTATTCCTCACGAAGGCACCCGATATCTTTGTTCCACCAAGGAGCTGATGCCTGATGTCTCCTTTTACCTCTGCGTGGCATTGAAGCATCACACATAGCTTTTATTGAAAGAATCAGGTTTCTGCTCTACCGATTTCCCTCTAAGCTGCATATCTTCGTCTAGGTATTGCACCATCTCAGCATCAAGTTTGTTTTGACACCAGGTTGTTGACTTAACGCTTCTTACTGGATGGGTTCTATTCTGTAGTCTGTTTCCTAAGGTTTCAAACGATATTAAGCGGCTGGGTGGCTGGCTGTGTGTTGAAATACATTTTTTGGGGAAAACTAAGCAAGATAATTCAATGAAATTTAGTACACTGCCTCCGTCGTCAAAGCTAGCTCTTGGGATTGAAAATGAGCGAAATCGGTCAACGGACACGCCTACCGCCCAAACAAAAAATATCTTCAAAATGCAACTATGGGAATATTTTTCACGATAATGCAACCAAAATACACATAAATACTACGAATTGCAAGCGCAAGCTCTGAGCAAACACTAGGCAAGTTCAGACAAGAGGGCGTGGCACCTCTCATATAAGCAAAAGCTTCGAAACGCTATACTAAAAGCGTTTTTAAAGAAAAAAGAACTGAATTTTACTCAGACGCTAAGGACTATAAATGCAAACTCTCAACAAAAACTGGGTGAAATCGGACAAGAGGGCGTGGCACCTTCCTTATAAGCAAAAATTTCAAAATACTGCAGTGTACGGTATTTAATGTTTTGGCCAGGCTAAAGGTAACACTCTTACTAGTTTGACTTTGGAGGCCAATTTGGTATGAAAAAGGACCCATCAACATACCCTTTTCTGATTTTTTTTTTTTTTTTTGAATCCGCGTTAAATTTCCTTTAATTCGGTAGTGGATTTGCCATACCAGTTTCTTTATTTGAGTTCAAAAAAGTGATTTTCAAGAAGTTTTTTGAAGAAAGTTTTCTTTTAAAAATTACGGTGACCTAAACATTTTTATACCCTACACCCAGGGAATATTCACTTTGTCCTTCCGTTTGTAACGCATAGAAAAGTATATATATTCTTGATCAGCGTCACCTCCTGAGTCGATATAGCCATGTCCGTCTGTCTGGCTGGTTGGGTGGCTGGATGGCTGGGTGGCTGGCTGGCTGTGTGTTGAAATACACTTTTTGGGAAAACTGAGCAAGATATTTCAATGAAATTTGATACGCTGCCTCCGTCGTCAAAGATAGCTCAGGGGATTGAAAATGAGCGAAATCGGTCAACGGACACGCCTACCGCCCATACAAAAAATATATTCGAAATGCAATTTTAGGAGTATTTTTCACGGCAATGCAACCAAAATAGGCATAAATATTAAGAAATGTATTCGCAAGCTCTGAGAAAAAACTGAGCAAATTCGAACAAGAAGGCGTGGCACCTCCCATATAAGCAAAAGCTTCAAAACGCTATACTGAAAGCGTTTTATGAGATATTCAAACCAAATTCGACTCCGACACTAAAAATCATAAATGAAAGCTCTCAACAAAAATTGGGTGAAATCGGACCAGGGGACGTGGCACTTCCCATATGAGCAAAAGTTTCAAAATGCTGTACTGAAAACGTTTTTCACTCAGACACTAAAAACTATAAATGCAAGCTCTAAACAAAAACTGGGTGAACTTGGACACGAGGGCGTAGCACCTCCCATATGGGCAAAATTTTTAAAATACTGCAGTGTAGGGTATTTAATATTTGGCCAGGCCAAATTTTACACCCTTACTAGTTTTTTTTTTAAACCAGTCAGAAAATCAGTTCGAACCCTATAACTCCCCAGGGGTACATTTTAAACCCCCCTTCCACGCGCAATTTTTTGTTAGTCTATGCCTCCTCTATCACCTCCCAAAAACTTCATAGCCTTATCGATTACACAATGTATATTAAATTAATTTTTTTTTTATTTTTGTTATAATTTCATATTTAATTTAATGAAATATATAAAATTTTGTTAGCTGGCTTTCTGGAAAATGAAGAAAATTAAACAGCGGGTGTTGAAACAGAACAGCGGTACGAAAACTATTCAAAAACTTAAGGAAATAATCGCACACACTGCGCCCTATTCCAAAGCGAAATATCAACTCATGCAACTAAAAATTCAAAAGCACTTATAAAAAACACGAAACATATAACTAATTATTATAAAAAAATGAGAAAAAACAAAGCTGAAAGATAACAACACTAAAAACCGCAAATTTAATCTTATTGAAATTTTAAAGCTTTATCCTGGACAATAATCAATTAATTTAATAATTTTAATGTTTAGGTTAATTTTAAAAGTATTATATTTAAATTTAAGACAAAACACGTTGAGAACAAAAACAAACAAAAAAAAAAAAAAAAAAAAATATATAAAAAAAGATAAGAAATTCTTTGTAAATAACTAAAGAAATTAAATCATTAAGAACAATCAAGATCAACAATGTAAGCCATAACGTACTATATGTATGAAAAATTGACTAAAATATTGGGAAAGGAAACCTAACTAAATTGATTTTGTTTTTTATTTGATTCAGTACTTATGTGAGAATTTAAGTTGAATGAAAATCATCCGAGTATTTTATACATTATTTTGTATCCTGTTAAATTTTATTTTATTTATAGTTTGTTTTTATTTTAATTTATTTTGACTTTTATTTTTTGTATATTATTTGAAGAAATTTATCACTACTCATATAATTAAATTATATTTTAAACACTTTTTCTCCACATTGTTGTCAATTTTATTGTTACTTATGTTATATTTTAACTGGTTTTTTATTAACTTTTTAATAATACCATTTTGATGCCCACATTCCAATTTAATTTAACTTTTATTTTTATTTCAATCTTATTTTTTGTATATATTTATTTTTTACTTTAAATTATTTTATTTTAAATAAATTTTTCCTTTTATTTTAGTTACAAAAACCTACCTACGTTTTTTCATTTCATGAAATTACTTTATGTTCCCTTAGACAGATGGACAAAAGTCGCTGTCTGGTATGCTTCTCGAGGATCTCTTAGTTCCACTGAGCCCCATGTTTTCAAAATTTTATTATATTTTTATTTGATATAGTTAGGCTTTCCGTAGCTCTCTAATTTACAATATAACTGCAAAATTTGTCAATTTCATCAAAACAACAACAATAAATTATTATCGAGCTATTATGTCAGTGCTGTGACTAAATAATAACATTTTAAGATTTTCTCTTCATTTTAATCCAAGCGTTCAAAGTCGATTCTCTCAAAAGACAAAACAATCACACCTGTCCCCACGTGTTTTAAATAAAAAGTGCTTGCACTCAAAATGTTTTTTCGGGAAAATATGTAGAATGACTCTAGGATGAAACATATACTGCCTTTTTTTCAAAGGCACTTTTTCAAACCAGGGCCAAAAAAAACCCAGCTTTTAGACCGGGGCTCTGTACTAAAACCAAAAAAAAGTTTGACTAAAACGGATACTAAAAATTAGTATGCAGAAAGTTTTTTGCTTATTTGCAGATGCCAAAACCGTAAACTGGAAAACCCTATCCACTATCGTTTCGGAGATATTGCATTTTTACTTAATTTTTTCACTTTCTATTAAAAAATTTAATTTTTGCGTACTAAAAAATTAATGATCAATATATAGAAACAAAAATCCGAATCCGCTCTTGAAATTTCTCTATCACTTCAGGATTTTGAGATATTCTAACCTGAAATTTTGACATGTACGGTTTTTTCACCACTTTTGAAGTTATATAACAAGACCAGGTAATTGTTCGTCATGAAATTCGGTAAGGTTTTTAAAAGTACTGCTCTTTTCCTTCAAAACTCATATTGATTTATATTGAAATCTTTTTTTTCCTTCGAAATATCCTAACGCAGAAAAAGTTAAAAAAATGCACGAAATACGCATTGGGCAACATTGCATGATTAAGATAAAAAGTTGTTGAAAATGATTATGGCAAATTACAAGTGACAATAATTACTTTTTACTGAAACATTCTCCATTCTTAAACATCATAATCATTTTTAACAACTTTTTATATAAATCAAGCAAAGTTGCCCATGGCGCACAGTGGTCTATAAGAGAGCGCTAGCCGGTCATAACTCCGAAAATTTGTGTATTAAAAGTTATATTTTTTTTGCACAAATTTAAAGTTAAATATCTAGATAACACATTTCAAGTACCAGAATACCAAGAAATAATACCATTTCTGAGTTTTCGCGACTTAAACTTGATGAATTCAGAAAATAGTAATTTTTTCCAAAAATCTCTTAAAATATGTGATAGTTTAAATTAAGTGGTCTTTCCTCATGAAACTTATTCTGAGAATAATTTGATCTGTTTGCTGAAGATTTTCATACTTAGAAGTTAGCTTTTTTTAATACAAAAAGGATATCCGGATCATCACAAAAAATCTCTAATTTCATTTCGCAAATTTACGAATTTTGCACTCTGTGGACTATAACTAATATGTTTCATGGAGTTGCAACGGCTTAATCATTTAAGTGTGTAATATCAGGTTTTTTAAAGGTTCTACGCATTTATCTGATTCCTCCATCACCCCCCTTCATGGACTACGGTGAGTTTTTCTTCAGCGACTTTTCTGTATTCTTGCAACGCTCCAGTTTCGTAAAACTAATAACAACCAAAGCGTTTGAGGTAAAACAATGAAATTCTATTTCTGATATAGTATTAGCAGCATCTATTTATTTGTTGAAAATTGGCGTGTTCGGGTCAAGGACACGCCCGCCTCCTATATAACCAAAAATTTAAAATCACTATAACTTCGTAAATATTTCAAAAACAAAAATAATATTAAATATCTGAGTTAGTATAGATAGCATTAGGTCACTTTGTGAAATTGAACGTGATCGGGTAAAGGACACGCCCACCTCCCATATAACCAAAATCTTGAAATCGCCATAACTTTGTGAATATTTCAGATACAACAATAATATTTAATATCTGAGTTAGTATTGATAGCATTAAGTCATTTGGTGAAAATGGGCGTTTTTTGGTCAAGGACATGCCTGCCTCCATAAGGGACCAACATTTTAAATTGCCATAACTTCGCGAATATTTCAAGTACAAAAATTATGTCTTATATCTGAGATATTATCAGTAACAAATATCTATTTACTATTTTTGTTGCTAATTTAAAAACTTAGGCAAAATTGCATTGCGTTAAATCATGTTAAGCAGGCAATTGCTTTGTCTTTCAGTCAAAAAACGAGCGAGTTTTTTCAATTCGGCAGTGATTTTGTTATTACCGAATTCGTAATCAGCGACCTCAAAAACCCCTTTAACCACAATTTTGTCGTGATATAATCAATTTTTTAGAAAATTGTCCGCCATTTTGGATCCGCCATTTTGTTTACAAAAAAGATGATACCGAATTCGTAATCAGCTACCTCAAAAACCCCTTTAACCATAATTTTGTCGTAATATAATCAACTTTTTAGAAAGTTGTCCGCCATTTTGGATCCGCCATTTTGTTTACAAAAAAGATGATACCGAATTCGTAATCAGCGACTTCAAAAACCCTTTAGCCTCTATTTTGTCGTGATATAATCAAGTTTTTAGAAAATTGTCCGCCATTTTGGATCCGCCATTTTGTTTACAAAAAATATGATGCCGAATTCAAAATCAGCAACCTCAAAAACCCCCTTAATCACAATTTTGTCATGATACAAATAATTTTTAAGAAAATTGTCCGCCATGTTGGATCCGCCATTTTGATTTTTAAAAAATCGTTTTCAGATTTAGAGTCAGCGACCTTCAAAACATAGAAACTGATATTTTTTTTATAAAAAATAACCAGAAAAGAGTTATGACCAGCTAGAATAGCATTCTAGACCACTGTGTGGCGTTTTTCGTGCATTTTTTTAACTTTTTTTGGGTTAGGATATTTCGAAGGAAAATAAAGCTATCAATATAAATCAAATTGAGTTTTGCATGAAAAGGGCAGTACTTTTAAAAACCTTATCGACTTTTATGACGAACAATTACCTGGTCTTGTTATATAACTTCAAAAGTGGTGAAAAAACCGTACATGTCAAAATTTCATCTCAAATTTTTAAGTGATGGA
Organism: Calliopum simillimum; assembly: GCA_951812925.1. NCBI lineage: Eukaryota > Metazoa > Arthropoda > Insecta > Diptera > Lauxaniidae > Calliopum > Calliopum simillimum. The sequence continues at coordinate 11,024,935 of OX638373.1, read as the reverse complement.
GCAATTTCAAGAGCGGATTCGGATTCAAAAAATACATTAGAACTGACTATTTTTGTTTCTATATATTGATCATTAATTTTTTAGTACGCAAAAATTAAATTTTTTAATAGAAAGTCAAAAAATTAAGTAAAAATGCAATATCTCGTAAACGATATTGGATAGGGTTTTCCAGTTTACGGTTTTTTAATTTATGGACAAGCAGAAAACTTTCTGCATACTAATTTTTTCTATCCGTTTTAGTCAAACTTTTTTTTTGGTTTTAGTACAGAGCCCCGGGCTAAAAAATGATTTTTTTTGGCCCTGGTTTGAAAAAGTGCCATTCACTTTGAAAAAAGGGCAGTATATGTTTCATCCCAGAGTAATACTACAGATTTTCCCGAAAAAACATTTTGAGTGCAAGCACTTTTTATCAAAAAACACGTGGGGAAAGGTGTGCAATACCATATAAAATACAGGGCGTAAAGGATAAGGTAACGGAGGCTCTAGAAGGTGATAGAAGAGGCCCAGACTAACAACAAATTGCACCTGGGATTTTCTAAAATGTACCCCTGAGCAGTTATAAGGAAAAAACTGTTTTTCGGACATGTTTTACAAAAAATAATTTTCTTGGGTCACCCTAAAGTTTTAAAGAAAACATTTTTATGCAAAACTTTTAGCTAATTTTAAGAGCTTTCTTATAGTTTATTTGGTTAGCATGGTTCAAAAGGATTTCGGAAAGTTCTGAACATTTTAAGTTGATATTTTAAATTTTTTTCCTACTTTTTGAAATTGGCTTCCATATTAGTATGAAAAAGAACCTATTAACATAACCATTTAACATAACTTTTTTTTGGAATTCTTCTTAAATTTGATTTTGCATGCTGTTCAACAGCACGTATTTGAAAGCTGTTATTATGCCAATGACATTTCTTTTATTCTCTTTTATGCTTATTTTCGTAAAAATTGGGGTCTTTTCTAACAAATTACAAAATATGATCGGTTTTCAAGCACATATTTTTTTTTTTTTTTTTTCATTTTGACTTCCTAGATTGGCACACTATGCGACCCAGCCAGCCAGACAGACAGACGGACATATATATACTTGCCACACCTTCTCTGCGTTACTAACGGAAGGACAAAGTGAATATACCCTTGGTGCAGGGTATAATTATAAAGGGGTGTGTTAATAGGTCCTTTTTCATACTAAAGTGGCCACCAAAGTCAAAAAGTAGGAACAAAATTTAAAATGTCAAATTTAAAGGTCCAGAACTTTGGAAAATTCTTTTAAACCACTTAAACCAAATACCTCTTAGAAAGCTCATACAATTAGCAAAAAGTATTCCATACACAAGTTTTCTCTAAAAGGTAAAAGGTTTTATTAAACAAGTTAGAAAATCAGTTTCGCCCCCCTCGTGTGCAATTTTTTGTTAGTTTAGGCCTCCTCTATCACCTCCCAGAAGCTTTGCAACCTTATCGCTTACACCCTATATAACATTCCATCTGGTACGTTATTTATGTATCCGGAATAAAAGCTAGAAATCAAATATTTTCTAATGAAAATGGTTTTATTGGTATTCTGCAAGTCTCTGCAAATTCTAACATCACTTCTGCAGTGCATTTGATGCTGATGCTAAGTTTCTGCACAGTAGATAATTTGCGTGTCCCATATTCACGCAAGATTTGAATTAAATAGAAAACCGCAGATTACCTCCACGACTTAGATGACACATACGCACTCTTTTGTCGATATTTTCCATGACAATTTTGCATAAATATGGCTGGATTTCGTTGATGCAGAGTTGAATCTCCTCTATCAATGCATTTTTACTAAACCCAAATTGTCAGCTGTCCAACTGTTTTCTTAAATGGCGGCAAATTCAAATCTTGTGCGAATTATTACTCTTTAGTAAATCAACGAACGATAAACGGTCTGAGATTAAATTTCAAAATAACTTTACGATGGATCTATCAGATGGCACATAGCTGTTGTTTATTCCGGAGGCACCGACGTATTAATCAAATTTAGCTTTAATAATAATATAAAAAAAACTTACTTTTTGATATTTGTGTAAGTTTAATAAGGAAAATCGTTTTTTTTTATGATTTAATTTTTGTGTAAATTGTTGATAGATGTAAAAAATTAGAAAAAAAATTTAGGAAAATCTGTTCTTTTTTAAGATTTTATATTTATTGATAAAATAACGAACTTTGCTTGTAAATATGAAAGTGGCTTTGAGAATAAGTGTTTTTTTTTTTATTAAATTCCAAATAATTCAACTAAAATATTCAACTAATATTTTGTTGGCAGCACAATTCGAGAATATTCTTCCAGCTAAAAGGTTGTCATTTTACTTTAGACCTTACAAATTTTCATGGTGAAAATATGAAATAAGTAGATCATACAACGTGGTTTGAAAATATTTATTTGTCAGGCTTGGTATTCCTTGAATATTTGCAGGATATTGTAAAAACTACTTCCAAAATAATAAATTAAGGTACAAGTATGCATAACTTAATGAAAAAAGAAAAATTAAAATTTCTTTACTCAACATAATTTATATGTTTATAAAATTAAATTAAATTAATAGGTAGTCAGTACCTATATTATAAAGGATACAATCTCAGTAGTAAAAGATATCGTAGAAAGAAAAAGTTGCTTACAAAAAAACAGAAAAATCAAGTTCTATACAAAAAGTAAGTACTAATAATACTGTGACCAAACAGCAAAACAGCATGAGTCGATCATTAAAAAGGCAGAAGTTTTCCTATGGAAGTCGTAAAATTTCATACGAATTCGTTCCAGTGTTGCTTTAGCCTAAGCAAATTAAATAATATTGTTCCCATAATAGTTAGGGAGTTGGTCAAAGTAATGTTTTCAGTACAGGAAAAAATGTGACTAAGTTAAAAATTTCATTCTTTGGGTTTTTTGAACCAAACGCTAACTACATACATATCTTAAGATGAACCACAAAGTGGATTGAGCTGATATATTAGACACTAGTTCAATTATCTTTTTTGAACTTCAGAATTCAAAATGACGTAACATAATCAATTTTTAACACATTTGCGAGATTTTAGTGACTTTCGCTTCAGTATTTTGCCCTTTATCCAATAGAATCAAAAATTTATCTGGCAAGTTAAGAATGCTTTTATGAGACTGCGTTACATACATAGGTGTACATAGTATTTTATAGCGAAGTACTGTGTATTTATGTAGTTTTATTTTTTTGTTTTGTATATTTTTGTATTTTCTTGAATCATGTTAACTTTGAATGTATATTTATTTTAATTTTTTTTCAAAAATAAAATTGATTTTGAACAGAGTGAGCACTACTGGCGCCCAACGTGGGCACAGTACTTCGCTATAATTTTATTTAATTTTTTTAAATACATAAATCAAAGACTAGTTCAAGATTTGTGTTCGAACACCATTTTATTTTGCTTTTTTTAAAGCCAATTGAATTTTTTTATTTACATAGACATCGTTGACTAAATCTATTTCATATATAGTGCGCTACTGAGGGAAAGAACGAAAAAATTATATCAAGTTGGTATTCTAAGACAAATATAAGTGCTCTGGGCTTAGAAAAAAAAAAAAAATAATTGAACAATCCCATCACGCAGTGCCGTAGCGATGATATTTGTCGCCTAGGGTAAAAATTGTATGATGATTAAAAAAAGTTTCTTAATACTCATCTACTTCATAAAGTACAATATCAATTGAAAAACTAATTTCGCCGCCCTTAGAGCATCTTGTGCGGTGACATACTTCTGCCCCACTTGCTACGCCACTGCCAACACATCAGTATTCTGAGATATTAGCCGTGTTTCTTTTGACGCGTATGTACAATTGTGTTTATTTTTAAATTGCGATAACTCATAAACAGTGAGTCGCACAATAAAACTTTAAGGAACTTTTTATGGAGAATCACGTTCTCTACAAAAACTTTTCATTTTATTTTAAAAAAAATTTATCTTTTAGGAGTTATTCTATAAAAATTGGTTAAGCGCCGATAAACGGCAAAAGATCACTTTTTTTGAAATAGCTTCTAAATAATTATTTTTTTTACAAAAGATTAAAATTATTTGTAGAGCATGTGGTTTTCAATGAAAAAGACCCTTGGACTTTTTATCGTACGACTCACCGTTCAGGGCCGTATTTAGAACTTGGAGGCCCCTAGGTTCATCTTGTGGTGCGGGTCCCATCTGAAAGTATTGGATAGTCTCTTGCAAAATAGCTCCAATTGAATTTTTTTCACCAGAACTATCTTGAACTTTTGTTGTAGAAATTAATTTTTGTGGGCCTGGGCCTAACAACAAAAGCCTAAAAATTAGAGGCCCGTAAATTCGGGAAAGCTGAGAAGCATAAGGGTGGAAAAAATTCTGTTCCTACATAAAAATATGAAAAATAATAGGAGTATTCTCGATCTGGAGTAACGTCCTGAGTAACAGAGTAACAGGGTAACAGTGCACAACCCCAACAACAAAATATACGTAAGTTACTCTGTTACTCTTTTAACCTTTTAGTCAAGCTATTTTCTAGTGTAAAATAACCTAACACTTTTGCCTTTTTTTGCTATTTCTATTTCTATAGAAACGTTTGAACTTGTTTATGATTGAGAGACAATTTTTGTTCATCAAAAAGAAAAATTACAATGAGAGCACAATATTCATTTAAATTTTTTTTTTTTGTCAGTTAAAATTATTTTGATAAACAAAAAAGATATACGTGCAAAAGTATTGAGTATGCTCACAATTTAGAGTTACCGAGTGCACTTTTACCCTATTACTCAGCTCGTTACTCCAGATCGTGAATAACTCTAATGTTTAAATGTGAAGCTAAAAATGACCAAGGAGTATGTAAGTCAACTCAAACAAATCGTCTTATTAGATTCGAACAAAAAACTCAAATAAGGACTTATTGTTAATGTTTGGTTTTTCAATAAGCCTGAGTATGTAATAATATGGTTGTATCGGTCCGGACCTTAAAAGTAAGGCCCGTGCCCAGGTCTGTATCGGACGCATGGAATTTTTTGGCTATTTCTTGTTAAATGCTCCATTTAATTTTGTCCTTCTTCTTCAAAATGAGCTATGAACTGATCTTGTATGAATATGTATAACAGACGTACGAAATTGTATTGCTCTTTCTATTAAATGCATCATTTAGTACAGCTTTTAGTCTTCAAAATTAGTTATGAAGGGTCTTGTGTGATTTTTCTTTAAAAAGTTATGACCACTTAAAAAATATACATATGAGAATCCACTTACGATTTTTAAGTCTTATGGTGAAATTTTCAAATGATCGCTTTATAGCTCATTTCGAAGACGAGAAATCGTACTAAATGATGCATTCTATAGGCAATAGCAAAATAATTTCGTGATTTTTCTATATAACTTTTTGAACTTTTAGGTTAGGATATCTCTAAAACCATACGTGATAGAACGATTCACATTCAGCATCGACAAAAACAAACCATAATTCGACCTTTTTTAAAAACTGCATAAATCTAAAGGCTTTGGTTTTTTTTTTAATTTAATTACGAACAAAATGAGCCATGTCTGATCAAAATCTTCAACAAAATTAGATATGGACATTTCTCAGAAACTTTTAACCTAAAGTTGTCGTCAAGTTTTGATGTCAAACGCGTAACGTGCATGGTATTAATTCAGAAATAGTAATGATTTTTTGTAAAAAATTGTTCATTAACAATTATTTTTACCTAACTTGAAGATTAATACATAGTTTTAAATAAATTTGTTTTTTAAATTAATCTTCATTTAATTTCATAATATATGGAATTTCAAAACATTTAAAAATTACAAAAAACGCATTTCTACATTATTTTATTTTCCCAGGCTATAATGAAAACATTTTAATAAATTATTTCACAAATATTTATGTATGTATTAGCACAATTTATAACTTACTAACTTTTTAAAGTTATCGAAAGTAATTTTCTCGAAACAAAATTTACTTCCCGACTCACAATTGATGCACTGTGTACTACAAACATTTGTGATTGACACCTCTCGTCATAGCCAAAATTCTCAGAAAACATGACCCACTATGAATGATACGATGCACAAATATACAAATTTCAATTACGAATTTTTTAAAAGCAAGCTACGATGAAATGTAAAATAAATATGTTTGAAGCGTAACTTCTTTCGCGAGGGTAAACCAAAAAATGTGCACTACTGTATTCAAATTTTTTTTTTTTATGCTGCATAATTTTTTTTTTTTTTTTGCTTCGAGCCTCTTTGTGGTGCGGGCCCCTAGGCTGTAGCCTATGCCTAAACACGGCCCTGTCACCGTTCATAAGTTATCGCAATTTGAAAATTACCACAATTGTATATACGCGTCAGAAGAAACACGGCTATTCTTGCTGCAGACTAAAAGCAAACCAAAATAGACATGTCGAGATGTAACGAGTAAATTCGAGTATAAGTAAACAAATGTTGATAACCAAAATGAACGTACGTAACTGATCGAAAGTGAACGAAATGTTTTGACGAGACGTGTTGTTCCTTAAGAACCGAGCTTTTAACCGTCAATACTCGTCATAACAGTTGTTTGGCCGTAAAACGAAAATATTTTTGATAAATATATAATGAATAACTTAAATAATTAAAATTACAGATTTTTTGTAAAACGTTGATCTGTTTCGATTCGTTTGCTAGCGTATCATTTTGGGTCAAATGTTAAAACAGACGTAACGAGTGCAAACGTTTGTTCAGTTGTTGCTTTCGTCTCATTACGTCTATTTTGGTCCTTAAGTGTTTTATTTGTGAAGCCAACGGTCCATACACCACGTGGAGTACGTCACGTCATTTTCAACTGACTGCAACGAATTTGACGGAGAAGCCTGGCCCAATGAATACTTTGAAAACGAAATAAAACATCAAAATATTTGCTTATAAAATAATTTTAAATTTTAATTTTGCATTTGCTCCGCTTCAATAATTTTACATTTCAATTTTATTCAAAAAATAAAAGAAAAACAAAAAAAAAGCAATGAATGAAATTTAAAATAATTATTTCAAGATTGTCAAATCACACGACTTACGTCGAAAGTTGGGAGATCGGCAACTTTTGTACGTTGCGTTGATGAAGACGTACTGATTGGGTCGCACTTGATATAAACTCATAATTTTTAACTTAGCTGTCCGTCGAAAAAACGACGTGACGTACTTGACGTACTGTATGGATCGTTAGCTTTAATATTTATACCAAGCGTAATTTTAATCGTAAAATTTGCCGCCTCATTTTTTTTTTACATTCAAACCTCAATATTTCATGCAGAATAACTTGTTTTTACAGAAATATGAAGTATAATATGAGTTAAAGGCTGTATTCTTTAAATTTAATGAAATTCGAACAAAAAACGTGGAAAAAATTGTATTCTAATACTTCAAGGAAATACATACATACAACTTTTTATGCAAACGGTGAAAAAAACTAAAATTTTAATTTTTTTCTATTCTTGTACTTTTTAAATAATAATTGCAATATTTAGATTTGCTATTAATTATTTTTATCAATTCATTTTTTTACAATAACATTATCTGCCAAATACAAAAAAATAAGTTACATATGTATGTAAACTAATCTGTAAAAAACAAATTTAATTTATTAACCAAAAAAAAAAGTTTTGTAGAATATAATTCAATGGAATAAATTTAAAAAGACACATCGCTGTTTTTTTACATAAAAACATGACTAGAATACAGACAAATATTTGTTTACCATTTAAAAAAGCATTTATTTCGTGGCCCTAAAAATTCAATGAAATATATTTGTAATTTTTTTCATGCAAACATAAGTATTTGCAAAAAGTGGAAAAGCAGCTTTTATTTCACTTAAAACTTTTATTTTATTCTAAACCTAAAATGTTGTATATGAGTCGTCCATTCGCAAAAGCGGTTAAAAGTCAAAAATATTTTTTCAAGATACTGGTACTTTTTGATTCATTAGCTCCGTAGCTAGCCAAAAATACCAATACCTCAAGGTATTATGGTTTTAACCGTCAAAGACAATACAAATTTTGATAGTGTTGCGAGTTACAAGGTTTTCGTGGAATTTATACGTTTTGCGGAATACATTTAGCATATTGAAAAATTTATTGTGCTTGTATTTAAAAAGCAAATTTATTAAAACTTGTTTATTTTATTTAAAAGTGTATAATTACAATAGTGAAAAGAAATGTACATACTATATGTGTCGATCATTTTAATAGTGGTGAAAGTCCATTTAAGTAAAGCAATGTCATAATATGAATGGGCTGGCAAGTTGTTAGAAACGAATAAAATTGTGCTCCGTTCTCCCATAAAGTTTACATAAGGTTGTAAAATTAATAACGTTTAGTTAAAAAAAAAATTCATATATTTCTAATAACCGATTCTTGTGCAAATAATATGCATGACATCACTTTTGCCCTTAAATGGACTTGAACCACTATTAAAATTAACGAAACATATGTAAAAATAAAACAACAACAACAAAAATCATATCCTTGAGCAGAACGTATTCAAAAGCGTAACAAACATATATACATATATTTATTGCTCAAAAATACATATCTAACAAATTAAATTAGTATGAAACCACAAATAATTAATTAAAACCATATAAATAAATAACACAGGCACACAAAAAAAAAGTCAAGACCCAGAGGGTACACCCCCAGGTCCCATGTATTGAGCCCGAAAATCGTATTTTTAGAAAGAAAAAAAAAAGTTGGTTTACCTGCTAGCGCCCCCTTAATACCATCATAGGGTTAGAATTTTACTTGTTCTAAAAATTTTAAGTGTGCATATTGTTAAGGTTTTAGGTGCTCTGAAAGCGAAAATAATGTCAAAAAATAATTTGAAGCACCCCCTAGTATCCCCTTATAGCCAGCCCCCAAGAGGGATGAAATACCGCTTTTTATAAAAATTTATAAGGAATGTATATTTGTAGGTTTTTGGTGGGCTGGAACAGAAGATGACGAAAAAAAATAATTTTAGTAGCACATGTACCTCCTAACACCTCCAAGGGGGTTAAAACTTCACGTTTCATAAAATATAAAATGTATAGTATAAATTTTAAGGTATTTGGTGCTCTGAAATTGAAAATGATGTTAAAAAATTATTTCAACCACCAAGTAACCCCTTATAGCTCCCCGAAGGGTTGATATTGGGCTTTTTATAAGAATAAAACATATATGTGCATTAGGCCGGGTCAATTTGTTCGGGAGGCAAAAAATTGGCAAAGAGTATAGCAACAAAAAAATCTATGGAAAATTCTAAAAAACTTTGCCCAAGAAATTACGTTGAAGTTTTGATGTACTACTTTAAAATACAATAAGAAAAAGAAAATATTCAAATTTTTCTTACTTGTTTCATATAAAATTATTCAAAGTATTTGAATTTTTTGTTTTTTTTTATTGAATTTTAAAGTATGGGAGAAGGGGGAGGTTTCGACACCCTAACTAAAAAGTCCTTATATCCTTCAAATGCAATTGTGCATGTTATTTTGAAAACACTTAGACTATGCATGAATATGTGTGCTTCTTGTGTAAATTACAAAAAAATCAATATGTTTGCTATTTTCGGAAATGTGACCAATAATCCAAAGTTAAAATAAATGACGAAACCTCCCACTTTTGGGGAGGCTTCGTCAGTCATATAAATTCTTGATTCCCTTGATTTTTTGAAACCTTCGACCTTTTGAATGTAGATGCTAAAAGACGAATCCCCTCAGGTGATACAATGAGAGAACGAAAATCAGGGAATCCTCCCTTATCCGAATCCTCCCTTATCCGAATCCTCCCTTATCCACTTGTTCCTAAATTTCCAAAATTCTTCAGTTATCTTTTGTTTATTTTGCAAAAGCCTTAAATGTAGTATTAACAGTAAAAATTTCTTTAAGTATCTGCTAAAAAACGAAAATTTTATGGTTTATTAACCGAGTATCACACAAAAAGCAACAAGCAAATATTACATCAACTTGCTATAAAAATACAAAATTACGACTAACTACGCACCCTAGCCGAATTGCGCAGAGGAATTTTTATGATAGCTGCGTACCGTTAGGAGTAAGACTTTTTGGTTTACACGCGGGAATAAGTGCGAATAGAAATCGCAAAATTTGGCACTGATGAAGCCTCCCACATGTCGAAACCTCCCCCTTCTACCCTACTACATCAAAACTTCAACGCAATTTTCGGCGGCTCGATATTAATTTTAGACCCATGGTTTCTTGGGCAAAGCTTTATAGAATTTTTCGTAGATTGTTTTGTTGCTATACTCTTTGCCGCAAAAAAATTTGACCCGGCCTAATGTGCATATTTGGGTTTTTTGGGGAGCAGGAAATAAGTTCAACGATAAAAAATAGTTTCAGTATCACAGGTATCCCCTGCAAGGAGGTTAAATTTACACTTCTTATAAAAATATAAAATATGTATCAATTTCTAGATTGCTATGAAACCGAATACGACGTTAAAAGATGATTTCAAGCACCCAGTAACCTCTAAGCGCCTAGAAAGGAGCAATCATCCCCATTAACTACTCATTAGGCTTAAGACTGTTTTCTTTCCAGCAAGTATGTGTGTATAACAGTGATCGGCGTCCTATAGCACAATTGTGCACTCAAAAATTTATCTGTCTATCCTTTTCTAACTTTCATCTTTCTCTCAAACATAAATTCTCTCTCTTAAAATTGCCGACCACTGGTGTATAATAAAAACCAATCTCATGAATGTTGCCGTCTTCCTTACTCACACCCCCGATAAATTGCTGACAGAAGTTTCTTGGAGAGTAGGGTTGATGTGTGTATCTTGGTCCGCTTTTCAGTGTTTTCAATGTACTGGATTTTCCAAAAAAGTTTCTTTAGTTTTTTGATTGAGCTATATTTTTGCAATGCTTGCAGCATCAAATGGCATGACAATGATATTTCTTTGTCTTACCATTGAGTAGAAATATTACTTTTTCCGTTCCAATCTCAAACGGTCCCAGGTACACCATGCACGTGTACCTTGGACCATCAAAAATAAAAGAGAATACATTTTATATAGGCAATAATTTATGGAAAAACCATTTATTACGGAATCAAATGCAAAATTTTTTTCAATAAAAATATAAAATTAATCATAAATAAAAATTATAACACAAAAAAATCTATTTAGAAAAAAACAATTAATTAAGCAAACACTGGTTGTGAATAAATACATAAACCACGTTAATAATAACAATAATATTATATTGGAATTTTTACACACCTAAAACACTTCTCCGTCACACGCATACAGTTTGACGGTTTGAAGTCTATCAGCACCCGATCAAAAAAAGTATATCAAAAATATATCAAAATGATATCCATAATTTGTCAGTGACATACAAGATTTTGATAAAAAAAGGATATCACAGTGATATACGGAATGTAACGCTTTTTGTATATCACCATGATATCAAAAAAAGATATCAAAATGATATCAAAAAAAGATATCAAAATGATATACAATTTTTGTACATTTCTGATACAAAAATAACAACCAATTTTGGGTCCGATAACTAAAGTGACGCAGATTATGGCCAAATTTTACAATATTGTGGTTAATCGTCGTCAACTAGTTTTTTTTTTTGTACTCAATTATATTTTTCATATGCTTTTTCACAAATTTCATGGCAAAACTCACTTCTTACTAAAATTGGCTGCTCGTCCGTTTTCCATACTTTTAGTTTTCCCAACCACAGGCCGCATGCAGCAACTGAATGGAGTGTCGGTTCTTTTGCACTCAATTTCATTAGAAAATTAACTTATTCACTAAAATTGGCTGCGCGTTCGTCTTTTATAATTAACTTTAAATAAAATTCACAAACGAAAACGTAAAATTTGATTTGCGTTTTGCCCAGCACCGATTTTGATCGACGTCAACTTGAAAAAGTTCTCAATCGTTGTTGAGTACCAAAGAGACAAAGTCAGTAAAGAAGTGTGAGTAAGGAAGATGGCAACACTTATGAGATTGGTTTTTATTATACAGTATAATATTTGGAAAGAAAACGGGCTTAAGCAAGTGATCGGCATTCTATAGCACAATTGTGCACTCAAAAATCTACCTAGCTCTCTCTATCCTTTTTGTTCTTCTATCTGTCTTCTCTCAAATATAAATTCTCACTCATTAATTTGCCGACCACTGGCTTATAGGGGACGCTAGGGAGTACCTCTGATACAGAAATTATTTTTTATCGTTGAACTTGATTCCTGCTCACCAAAAAACCCAAATATGCACATAGATATTTAATACTAATAAAAAGCCCAATTTCAACACTTCGTGGGGCTATAAGGGAGTACTAAGAAGTTACTAATTTTTAAACATAATTTTCAGTTTCAGAGAACCAAAAAACTAAAAAATTGATAAACATTTTATATTTTTATGATACTTGAAATTTTGAGCCCCTTGGAGGGGGTGTTAGGGTACCTGTGCTACTAAAACTATTTTTTTTTTCGTCTTGCGGGAAAACCAACTTTTTTTTCGGGCTCAGCGCCCCCAACACATGGCGCCTGGGGGGTGTACCCTCTGGGTCTTAACTTTTTTTTTGTGTACCTGCGAAATTAAATGTCAAGTTCTATCATATCATTTTAAAATTAGTATGAACATTTGAAATTTAATACCAATATACTGATAGCTTAAGAAAATTTTATTAATATTCGATTTCTTTTAAGAAACACAAAATAATTGCTCTTCCAAACTAATGTAATAATTGTATCATATTTTTTTACGACATGGTTCCATTAAAATTTAAAACACATATACTAGGGCTGTGCAACGAGCCGAACTAGTTCGATCAAACTCAAAACTCATGAGCTTTTCAAACAATTTCTGTACCGAACTGAGTTCGTTTAACTCAGCTCAACTCAGTTTGTAAGTTCGTGAGTTTTGAGCTGATCGTTTAATCGATCAGCGAATTCGCTGTGAGCTGATCGTTTGTTTGTTGAGCTAGTAAGTTATGAGTTTTCTCGTTTGTTTGGTTACGTTCAGCGTGTTCGATATGCGTTGAATATGATTGCAAATTGCAATCAGCGATGCAAGAATTGTGTAAGAATTAGGATAAATTTAATATTATACACGAATATTAAACAAATATTTTGCATAGCTGTTTTTTTTTTTTGCTCTTAATTCGAAATTGTGAACTTAATAAAATTGAAAATAAAAACTAGGAAGCTTCGTAAAATGATTTTGAATACAAAAGTTAATAGTTTGTTTCATAAAAAAGAAACTTATCACAAAAGTAGTTTTTGCCGCCGATCCTAGTGGGCATGTTATGTTATTTTATTAACATTTATGAGACATCAGCTGGTACATAGAAGAAAACAAAACATTAACAAGCTGACCGCGCCACATTATAAAAGTGTATTTTTGACTTAAAAATTTTAATTTTGGAAATCACATACAATGCCTAATATGCAATGTCAAATGTAATGTGATGAAAATGAAGCAATAAGGACAAAAACATATGAACTTCAGCTGTCAATGCTAGAAAAAGAGAAAAAACTGCAACAACTTTATTTAGAGAAAAAATACAACATATTGCTGCAGTCACAAGGGATCTCATCTTTTAATTTAAATAATATGATAACACCTAGCGCTCCTAATGCTACACAGGTTGCTGCACGTCAAGTGATAATAAAAATCTTCAGCGATTGGCTTTACACTTTGGCAGAGGCTGCTAGCCAAGTGGTATCACCATTACCGACAAAACGCAGCGGTTCAGTTAACACACACTTTCAAGAAGAGCGTCACAATCAACAACAAAAAGACTGCGCATGTTGTAAAGCTGATGGACATCAAGTTGTAGACTGTGAAGAGTATAAATAGCTTACTCTTGAACGAAAGTGGGTTATTGTTCATGCTCAGAAATTGTGTCGACAGTGTCTAAATCTACATCGACGACGATGTTACGTTACAAAGGTCTGTGGAATAGAAGGTTGTTACGCTAAGCATCACCAGTTGTTACTGTAGCAGCATCTACTAACGTGTGTCCTCCCACTAGTGGCACCTTGAATTCACATAATAATGCTCAAAAGGAAAACTCCCCATTTTTTCGGATTTTACCGGTTCGTATTTATGCTGGAAATAACTACTTAGATACTTTCGCATTTTTAGATGACGGTTCTTCAGTTACGCTAATGGATAAGGATATTTTCGATCAGCTGAAGTTAAAAACAGTACAAGATCCGCTTTGTCTGAGATGGACAGGGGATTAAACACGTAATGAAGACTCTTCCATGAAGACCACGCTCAGAGTTGCCAACGTACAAAATGGAAAGCGTTTTACTATAAATGACGTTCACACCGTAACAAACCTGGGACTGCCAACTCAAGCACTTGACATGGCTAAAATTTGTGCAGAATTTCCATATTTGAAAGGACTACCTACACAGTCGTATGCTGAACCCAAACCAACGATTGTCATCGGTTCTGATAATTGGCGACTAGCTGTGCCATTGAAAATACGCGAAGGTACTCGATGTCAGCCGATTGCAACAAAAACTAGAATTGGATGGGCATTTCAGGGACTTTGTTCAAGTTCAGCGAACAGCTCATATTTCAACATACATACATGCGACTGCAAAGAAGAGTACGAGAGCCTGCATAATATGATAAAAGAACACTTCAAGCTTGAATCACCAACGCCATTAACGCTGCTGTCAACAGAAGATGAAAAGGCTATGTATATTTTATATACAACTTGCAAAAAAGTCGGCGAACACTACGAAACAAAAACAAACGGTATATATCTAAATGATTTTATTTTTTGTGGTCCTGATCTTTTAACTCCATTGGTGAATTACTTGGGTTCCGGATTGGACGAGTTGCAATTTGCGGAGTCATAGCCGAGATGTTTCATCAGATTACAGTAGGGAACAGCGATATGCATGTGCATATCTTGTACTCCATGTATAGCCCATTATGTTCGAAACAAAAACGCGGATACATTCACGCAGCAGTTCCCTAGAGCCGTCGATGCTATCAAACAACATCACTACGTAGACGACTTCATCGATAGCGAAGATGATGAGCAGGCCGCCTTGAAATTGGCACTAGAAGTTAAGCACATACACTCTTGCGCTGGCTTCAACATACGAAACTGGTCTTTAAACTCAGTCAAAGTGCTTGAAAAATTGGAACACGATCGTATCACTGTTCAACTTCCTGTGGACTTCGATAAAACGGAAAAGGTACATGGGATCTACTGGGATCCTAGTAAAGACGTATTTAAATACGCATGCCAGACTTAAAAGAAACGTGCTTGCTGACGACATACGACCAACTAATCGAGAAATTTTAAAAGTGCTTATGTCAATGTTTGACCCTCTGGGATTTTTATCTCACTACACAATTACAATTAAAATTTTGTTGCAAGAGATCTGGTGGTCAGGAATTGACTGGGACGAAGAATTGCCGAACGAGTTAGATGCTAAGTGGAGACGATGGAAAAGCACTTTGACGCAGATAGCTTCGATAGAGATACCAAGATGTTACTCTTTCAATTTGAACGATGCTGATGATATCCAGTTACATACCTTTGTAGACGCTGGCGAATCAGGATATGCAGCATTTAACTTATGAAATATTTCAAGAAGCGAAAAATACGCTGATAAAACAAGCTCAACGCAGCGAGTTTCCTGAAGAAATAGCCAGTCTAAAAAGTGGTAAGAATCGTGAAAGAAACAGTAAATTAATATCGCTTAATTTATTTATAGACGACCACTCTATTATGAGAGTCAAAAGTAGGGCCGAGTTTTTGTCCACATGTGATGCCGTTGTACTACCAAATAACCATCATGTTACATATTTGATAGTTAAAAATGTGCACGAAATGCATCATCACCTATCACACGAAACCGTGATAAATGAAATAAAAGGCAAATATTACATATCACGTCTGAGGTCGCTATATCGAGCTGTAAGAAGAAACTTCCAGTACTGCAAAAATAAAAGCGCTCAAACACTATCACCGCAAATGGCTTCATTACCTGTAGCAAGACTTGCTTGCTTTGAACGTCCTTTCAGTTATGTCGGGATAGACTATTTCGGTCCGATGTTTGCAGTTGTAGGAAGGAGGCGAGAGAAGCGTTGGGGCGTAATATTTACGTACCTCACAATTCGTGCGGTTTGCGTGGAAGTGGTACATAGCTTGGATACTAGTTCGTGTATACTATGCATTAACAATTTCATATCCAGACGTGGAGTACCGAAAGAAATATATACGGACAATGGTACAAATTTCAAGGCAGCAGAGAAAATATTGCGAGCAGAATCTATGCAAATTAATTACAAGGACGTTGAACAAAAATTTGACGAAATCAAGTGAAAGTTTAATCCGCCTGCAGCGCCCCACATGGGAGGTGCGTGGGAGCGACTAATCAGATCCATAAAAACCATACTGTATACGATGCACCCAGAACCAAGCTTTAACGATGAAACGCTTCGAAGTGCTTTGCTAGAAGTTGAGTTGATTATAAACTCAAGGCCGCTGACATTTGTGTCAAGTGTCAATTTTACTGTAATTGAAAATATTTTTAATTTAAAATTTTTACATTTTGAAATTTATGTTTCAGTTTTCTTTTTATGAAAATTTATTCCGAATTTTGAGAAAATTATAGATTTTAAAATATTTCATAGTTATCAATAGAAAGCAATTTTTTTTAATGCCAAAAAATTACTTTTCCATTCAAAATCATTTGATAAAACGTCTTAGTTTTATTTTCAATTTTATTAAGTTCACAATTTCGATTTCAGAGCAAAAAACAACTATGCAAAATATTTGTTTAATATTCGTGTATAATATTAAACCTTAATACTTATCCCAATTCCTACGCAATTCTTACAACGCTGATGGCAATCATATCCAACGAATATCGAATACGCTAAACATAACCAAACAAACGAGAAAACTCATAACTTTCTAGCTTAACAAACAAACGATCAGCTCACAACGAATTCGCTGATCGATTAAACGATCAGCTCAAAACTCATGAACTTACGAACTGGTTTGAGCTGAGCTGATCGATCTTGGTTCGTTTTGTGTGGCGAAAGTTCGAACAGGTTCGATCAGCTCATTGCACAGCCCTAATATATACGTATTAATTTTATTGAAAGTTTAACACTTTATTTTTATTAAATTTCATCAAGTCTTCAGCTGATGAAATTTACTAAAATTGTTGAAACTCGTAAATTTCCGATTTCTGAAATTTCGTCAATGAAGTGAATGTAAGTACTTACTATCATGGCAAATAGTAACCCAATCTAAACATACTAAAACAATGGCCCATAGTTATAGACAAATTAAAAGCAGGTTTTATGAACTTAGTGTCTATAACTACGGTCCAATTCATCAATACTTATTCTAACGAATCTCTGCTTTACAATATAAGCATTGCCGCTACCATTCGTTCGGAGCAAAGTGGAACTTTTTATTCAAAGTTGTACCCAATGAGTGTAGATGATTTTGAAAATTCAGAAATAAAAGAACTTCTGGCCAACGACATAATAAGGCGCTCTAGATCCCCGTACAACAACCCCAAGTACGCTCCAATTTTTTTTCAGAGGGCGATCGATGATGTTCTCAGAGAACAAATTGAGAAGAGTTGCCACTTATGTTCTTGAAAATTTATACGCTCCACGTAATCAAATTATACGCGCCTGTAGTCAAGATGTAGACTTAAATAATTTTATTTATGAATATTTATTTAATTACAAGATCAACTTGGCCAATTATTTTATTTATTTTTTAGACATTGGAGTTCCGTTAAAAATCTGACTAAAAAAATTTCTGGATAAACTTATGCTGTG
Source organism: Calliopum simillimum (assembly GCA_951812925.1). Classification (NCBI taxonomy): domain Eukaryota; kingdom Metazoa; phylum Arthropoda; class Insecta; order Diptera; family Lauxaniidae; genus Calliopum; species Calliopum simillimum. The sequence goes on along the minus strand of OX638373.1, from coordinate 11,007,119 downwards.
CTTAAAATTAACTTCAAGTAGAATTCAAATTTTTTTTTAAAGATTCCACTTTAATGCCTTATTATATTAAAGTTTTTTTTTAATTAAAACTTTTCATTCACATACTTGGAGTATTTCAGCATCCATGTTTCATCAACTATTACAATATGAAGAAATTGCGGATTGCGGCATTAAATATCTAAGCACTGCTTTGAAGTGGCTATCGGGATTCGCTTTTGATTCATAGTAAGCAATTGGCGTCAGCTTTCTTTATATCTAAATAACTTCGCAAACTGTCATTTGAGATGACAAGTTTTTAATTTTTGATAGTCCATTAATATACTGCGACTAGATTAGATCTATTTTGCTATATCATAGGCTCATAGTATTTTTACAAGTCAAACTTTCGAACATTTTCTAATGCCTTTGGATTTTGACTCGCCGTCTGGCATTTAATGTTTTACAAAGTTGAATATTTCATTTTGTTGTTTATTTTTATTTGTGAATTTCTGCAACATTACTTATTAAGCATTCACGTCATATTATGAAACGAAATATATTAAATTTATATACGTACACACATAAATACATACATATGTATTTTTTTTTTTTTTCTTATTTTTTGACAGCTAATATGTATTTTTCGAAAAAGAAACAGCGTTTTCTTTTCTTTGAGTGTAACATATTTTTCGTTTTGCACTCCACCCTGATAAAATGTTGCCTTTTTAAAAAAAAAGAATAGAACAAAAAATATCACACAAATCACAAAATAAATTTTCTCTCACAATTGCGTCATTTGTTTTTATTTAATTTAATAAATATGAATTAAATTGAAAGTTTGTAAATAAAATAACCAAATAAGAACTTTAAAAATCATCTGTTTGTGAAAATTCAACGTTCAAAATTCTCACCCCGTCGCACCATGGGAGGTCGTGGCCATAAATAGGCAAAATTTGAAAGTGCTTAAGGAGGATTTAAAAAATTATACTTAATACTTAGGGACGAAAAAAAAACTATAAAATTTTTAAATTTTGTTTTGGCTCAAAGTTGGACTTTGAACAGCAAAAATCTATGGAACTTTTAAGATCAGAAAGTGCTGGATAAACGCTCCAGTTAATTTGTTTTAAGCCGGATGTACTTATTTAGCATATCACTAGGAAGCATATTGTTTCTTCTTTGTTAAAAATAACCTATTTTTTCCTGCCGATTTTATGTGAATTACCGTGGTTTTTTAAATATTAAAAAAAAAAAAAATTTAAAAATTGCAAACTTTGACATTAAAAAAAAATATATATATGTACATTTTCCCATTTTCATTATTTTTCAATATATGTTATATGTGGGAAAGCATGCTTAATCGAAATGCAAGGTCCCTACTGCCTTTTTTGAGAACTTTTTTTTCCTGCTGCAGTTTTTGAGAAAACAAATTATTTTTATTTCTTTATATTCTTCATCGTTTTACAATAGATTTATCAATTTTAAGCTGACAGTCTGCTTAAATTCGGAAGATGATTTTTTTTAAAGAAAGATTAGTAGGTAAGGTGTATATTCCCCCTTTTTAAGCCCCTTGGAAATCACCCTCTCTTTACTTGGACATACTTATAATTTGCGTCAAGTAGCTTCAGTAATATGACAAATTTTATTTTCGTAGGGCGTGGGACCGCCCATATTTTCGTTGAAAATTCTTTCTCCAAAAGCCCTTTGCATATGTACCAGATTTTGTCTATCTGCGCCCTGCAGTTTCTGTGATATGATGAATCAGTATTCAGAGGGGCGTGGCACCGCCCACATTTCTAGTGAGAACTATTTATACTAATTGTCTTAGCAAATGTACCCAATCCTATCTAAGTCCGTCAAATATTGTCAGAGAAATTATGTGTTTATTTTTTTGAGGGTGTGGCATCGCCCACTTTTCTACTGAACATTATTTGTCCTGATGATTTTTACATAATAACCAAATCTCATGTATCTGCGCCAAAGGGTTTCTGAGATATGATTAATTAATTTTTAGGTGGCGTGGCACGGCCCACTTTTTAAGCATATAACTTAGCCTTTTTTTGTACTAACACAATGATACAACTTCTTTAAAAATGGTTAGCTAGTTTCCGAGCCAATAACAAACAAACAAAATCTAGTTTTTATAAAGTAGATTTTCGTTTATTTCTCATTACTTGAAAGCTATAAAAGGTAGCTCAGAATTTTTAACATTTTTGAAATCAGTGGAAATTGATACCCATTTTGAAAAAAAAAAAATTTGACCACGCCCTAACTTTGTATGAGAGGTAGGCGTGTCCGGATTTTGTTCATATTCACAGATTTTTATTATTTTATTGTAAAAATCATCTGTACCAAATTTCAATAGCCTAACTCTATTAGTACTATATGTTATATGACCGCCGTTCCATACAAACCCTCCCACTGTGCGTCGTTTGAAAGAAGTATAAAAATGTTTTTGCCTGCTCAGAGGGTAACAATTCTAGAAAATTTTAGAAAAGAACATAAAATTTTGACAGCCTTCGCACGGGGCAGAAAAAGTGTAACATTATTTTAAGAAAAGGAAACGCTATTAATTAAATTCAATTATAAAATTCAATTTTAAAAATAACTAAAAACTCTATACAGGTATATATGCAGCTATATAAACGCATACATTGTATATAACATATGCATAATAAATACATATAAAGCATTGGTTGGATGTTTTTTTATATGTAAATCGACAATAATATATACATACATACTAGAAAGGATCAATTTACTTTTTGACCTGGTAACATTCAGTTTCGGATTCTACGTCAAATTCTAAGTTAAAAACTCCTCGGACCATATATCTGCGGTAAATTTTAAGGAGCCATGAAATCTTTTGAAGTTTTGACTGTTTCTTTCTATAGCGGGATTTTCTTTAAAAATTTAGATCTTCTGAACGATTTATTGTATTGCTCTGATATTGGTACCGTTGGAACGATGTTGTTGCATAGTATCAACTTATGAAAAAAGACATCTGGTTCAAAAGTTATGACCTTTTGACTGAAGACATATGAAAACTTTATGCAAAATGTGTTACAGTGGCGGATCCAGTACTGTCAAGTGGGGGGCCGATTGACTACATTTCTAGATAATAACAGAATGATTTTAAAATCTTTCCATATAATTTAAAAGAAAATGTAATCACTTGGTTTGAGAGGGGGGCCGATCGGCCCCATCTCCCCCCCCCTGGATCCGCCACTGATGTATTAGAAAAATTACATCTTCATAGAAAAAAAATTTAACTTTTCAATTTTTCATAGTGCATAAAAAGACCTTTCTAACGTGGGTCTTTCATCAAGATACCGCTAGCCATTCCAAAGATATAATACTTTTGAATGAAGACAGATGAGAACGTCATAAAAAGTATATTAGCTCTTTAAGATACGGCTAACCATTCCAAAGTTATGACCTCCTAAATGAAAGCAGATGCTAGATTTAGTGTATGAACAAATATAATATTTGTTCTGTTAATTTAGAAGGCAGTAATTTAGGAGGTTCATTCACATTCACTTCATTTTCTATGAAGATGTGATTTCTAATACATTTTGTATAAAGATTTCATATGTCTTCAGTGAAAAGGTCATATCTTTTGAACCAGATAACCTTTTCAATAAATTAACCATAAGTTGATACTATACCGTTCCAACGGTACCAAAATTAGAGCAACACAACAAATCGTTCAGAAGATCTAAATTTTTGAAGAAAATCTCGCAATAGAAAAAAACATTCAAAACTTCAACCGATTTTAAGGCGTCTCGAAATTCACCATATGGTCTCGGGGAGTTTTTCACTTAAAATTTGACGTAGAATCCGAAACTGAATGTCACCAGGTCAAAAAATTTAGTTTCAAACAAATTGATCCGCTCTAATACATACATGTGTAAGTACAACAACAAATAAGACAAATTAACTGACAATATTAATAATAAGCATTAATTTTAATTAAAAAAAGGATTTTTTTCTTATAACCAGACTTAGTGAACTGAAATGTGCGCAACTATTTACAATTAATTTTGTTAAAACTTTTTGTGATTGAATTTACAAAAAAAAAAAAAAAACATGTTCAACATTTAGTAACTTCACGCATCAAGTCGGTAACATTGACATATCATTTCGTTTTTTAGATTTTTCAAGTTTACAAAGAAGATATTGCTCAAATATCAACCTTAATTGAGGAAAAACTTTAACAATTATATATATATACATATATATTTTAGTAAAGTATGTTAAATGAAAAAACCTACATATATATATGTACATATACATATACTTTTATAGCTTATTGAACAATTAATATTATATTTATTCAACAAATCAAAAATTAGTTTCATACGAAATTTAATAAAAAAAAGTGTGTATTATGTTGTATTTACTTAGAAATTCAAAATATACATAGCTCAAAAACACATTACTATGTAGCTTAATAATACCAAAATTTCAGAAAACTAAATAGTTAATGAAATATTATGTAAAAATGTACGTTTTTGTATCACATAATTTAATTGACAGACAATGATTTCCTTAAGTAAGAGAAATGTAAAAAGATTAAAAGATAATATATATATAGACATATATATATTAATATGTTTATTCGAATTACTTTATTAATATTGTAACTATGACTAACTTTAAAAGCATACTAAATTGTATTGTGAATTAGTATGAAAATAAATTTAAACAAAATTAAAAAAAAAAACTAAAATAATATAACCAAGTAGTGACAATTGTTTCAAAATGATAAACCTTTAAAATAAGCAAAGGAAAAAAAATAAGAGTTTGAAAATATATGAAAACAAAACTAAAAACCCAAAAAAAGTGTTTTTCAATCAAAACAGAGGCTTCGTTTATTTTGTGGTGGCCCCAAGGCATTGCGTCTTTGTCTGTATTAGAGTTTGCCTTGTGGCTTTTGACTTTAAAAAGACCACCCATCTACCAACTTAAGCAAACAAATTCCCATTCGTACCCATGTCGGTGCGTTTTCTCTTTAGGGGCGTGGCACCACCCATTTTAAAAAATAAAGTCCTTATTATCGTATCTTATTTTTAACCCTATCTTCACACTAAATTTCATAAAAATCAGTGAAGCGGCTTAGCCTTGAGAACGTTTTTTCCATTTAAAACATAAAGTTCATTTTACACAGGTTTACAAAAAAAAAAATGTCATGGCGTTTTGACCAGACTATGTGTTTCCTAGAATATATATCTTCTATGAAAACCGCTACAAGTTGGGAACCCCTGAATGGATTTGGAAAATATTGGTGTCATATGAAAGGTATTTTGTTGTTGTTGTTATTGTTGTTGTTAATGTAGCAACTCCAACTCCAGGGCTGTAAATTGAAAAACAAAATTAATCCTTTCGCCTACTAGTAATTTGGGGATATAAGAAATAGAAAGCTGATCGGGCCTAGTCCGGGAGGCCCAGAAATTGGGCTACCTCTACTGGGCGGTACCATAGGTCAATCGTACAGAAGTTGGTGGGACGGAACGGACAGTTGAAAAGTTGGGAACTATCGTGCGGACTTCCACTACATGATGGGCGCCGATCCGCGGTGCCCTCAACGATCCGGGCTCTGTAACTCATCAAGATAAGTAAATATCCAGAGCGGAGTTGAGCCAGTATGCACCTTGCCTCCCTCGATAGTGATTTTTCACTTGGATTAATTTGTGGAAGGCGGCTATTGAGCACTTTATTAAGTGTGCAAGTGATACAATAGCCGTACTAGCAAGATGCATATGCAGATCATTGATGGCCTCGCGGACCGGCCCGGGATCCTAAGAGTCAGGCAGAAAGTCTGCTATGACTTCCCTGTAGCACCTAAAATCCACCCTTATGCACCTGTGCGGTGGTGGCATGCTGACTACCCTATTATTGGGGTGGTCAGGGTTGCAGCAGATCAGCAAGAACTGCTGTGTTAACAGGGTGTTGTGTGCTCTGACTCTTAGGAGCCCGGTCTCATCATGCAGATGGTCCGGGTCGGACATGAAATGACACCCGGTAGCTATACGCAAGGCACTGTTTTGTCGGGATTGGAGGTTGCTCCACTGCGTGTCGCTGAGTGCCGGAGACCAGATGGGGTCGGCGTAATTCAGAATGGATCGCCCGATCGCCTTATATGTGGCGACCAGGGTCTCCTTGTCCTTACCCCAAGAGGTTCCTACAATGGCACACAGCACACGGTTTCTTTTGCTCTATTTGGAGCAAACCTCACTAGCGTGCCTTGAGAATTTGTATAGGCTATGGAATGTCACCCCAAGGAATTTCCGGTATATAACGGTCGAAATTTGGTCACCGTTTATATGGATATTGAGGGATTTATTAACCTCGCTAGTCCATGATGTGAAGAGCGTCTCGGAAAACTTCTGCGTAGCAAGTTGCAGCCTGCGGTCCTCAAAGAACCGCTTGAGTACAACAAGATACGCATTGATCGTCTGCCCCGCCTCCGAAACTGTTTTGGCTGATGCCACAATAATGCAATCATCAGCGTAAGAGACCAAAGTGACCTCGGAAGGAGGGGATGGCATGGTGGAAAGATAGAAGTTAAAAAGCAGAGGTGAAAGCACGCCTCCTTGCGGCACGCCCATCTTCAGTTTTCGGAATTCAGAGCTAGCACTTCTAAATTCCACGAAGGCCCGTCTACCATGTAAATAGTCTGCTAGAAACCTCTTGGTGCTGACGTGGAGGGTCGTGTTTTGAAGATCCGCAAGGAGGATGTTGAGGTCGACAGTATCAAAAGCCCTTGAGAGATCTAGGGCCACTGCAATCGTACGCAGGTGCGGCCTTTTGCAGTTAAGCTGTAATTACAGACGTGATCTCGACTAGGGCAGTGGTGGTTAGGCATGCGCTTATTTTACGATTTTCTGATTTCCATTCATGCCGCCTCCTGAAATCCTTCTAATGGTCATAAAAACAAATACTATGAAGTTTCACGGCGATCGGATAACGATAACCCGGCCCGCAAGAGAGGTCAAGGTCAAGTTGAGGTTTCAGGCAAAACATAATGAAAATTTTTTTTAAACTTAATTAAATTAGTCAAAACATAACTTTATCTTATAGCAAATTTAAATACCTTTCCAACAAGTTATAATTGTTTAAAATCGGGTAATAAATACGAATTCTATGAATTTTTCTTTTATCGACACCCGATCAAAAAAAGTATGTCAAAAATATATCAAAATGATATCCAAAATTTGTCAGTGACATACACAATTTTGACAAAAAAAGGATATCACAGTGATATACGGAATGTAACGCTTTTCGTATATCACCATGATATCAAAAACAGATATCAAAATGATATCAAAAAAAGATATCAAAATGATATACAATTTTTGTACATTTCTGATACAAAAATAACAACCAATTTTGGGTCCGATAACTAAAGTGACGCAGATTATGGCCAAATTTTACAATATTGTGGTTAATCGTCGTCAACTAGTTTTTTTTTTTTGTACTCAATTATATTTTTCATATGCTTTTTCACTTATTTCATGGCAAAACTTACTTCTTACTAAAATTGGCTGCTCGTCCGTTTTCCATACTTTTAGTTTTCCCAACCACAGGCCACATGCAGCAACTGAATGGAGTGTCGGTTTTTTTGCACTCAATTATATTTTTGTGCTTTTCACTAATTTCATTAGAAAATTAACTTATTCACTAAAATTAGCTGCGCGTTCGTCTTCTATAATTATCTTTAAAAAAAATTCACAAACGAAGACGTAAAATTTGACATATCAGCAGCTGATAAATTTTTGATATCATTTTGATATGCATTTCTGATACAAAATTGATATCAGCGGCTGATAAATTTTTGATATCATTTTGATATACATTTCTGATACAAAATTGACATGTCATTCAATGATATCAAAAATATATCAAAATGATATACAAAAAATGGATATCAGCCGCTGACAAATTTTTGATATCATTTTGATATACATTTCTGATACAAAATTGACATGTCATTCAATAATATCAAAAATATATCAAAATGATATACAAAAAATGGATATCAGCGGCTGATACATTTTTGATATCATTTTGATATACATTTCTGATACAATGACAAGAACTTGACAAGTTTTTTTGATCGGGCATTAGCAAAATTCTACTACATATGGTATTTTGTGGCAATTTTGTTAATGCCGTAAAAGAAAAAATTCATAGAATTCGTATTTATTACCCGATTTTAAACAATTATAGCTTGTTGGAAAGGTATTTCAATTTGCTATAAGATAAAGTTATGCTTTGACTAATTTAATTAAGTTTAAAAAAAATTTTCATTATTTTTTGCCTGAAACCTCAACTTGACCTTGACCTCTCTTGCGGGCCGGGTTATCGTTATCCGATCGCCGTGAAACTTCATAGTATTTGTTTTTGACCATTAGAAGGATTTCAGGGGGCGGCATGAACGAAAATCAGAAAATCGTAAAATAAGCGCATGCCTAGTGGTGGTGCTATGGTTCTGCCTGAAGCCGTGTTGGTGGCCAGCAAGTATAAGATGCTGCTGAAGTTGCGGCAGGAGAAGCGCTTCCAACACCTTCGCTGCAGGACATCAAAGTGAAATGGACCGATATGAAGTGCCCAAGTCAGCAGGTTTGCCCGGTTTAATTATAGGTATTACACGGGCATTAGGCATGCGCTTATTTTACGATTTTCTGATTATCGTTCATGCCGCCCCCTGAAATCTTTCTAATGGTCATAAAAACAAATACTATGAAGTTTCACGGCGATCGGATAACGATAACCCGGCCCGCAAGAGAGGTCAAGGTCAAGTTGAGGTTTCAGGCAAAAAATAATGAAAATTTTTTTTAAACTTAATTAAATTAGTCAAAGCATAACTTTATCTTATAGCAAATTGAAATACCTTTCCAACAAGCTATAATTGTTTCAAATCGGGTAATAAATACGAATTCTATGAATTTTTCTTTTACGGCATTAACAAAATTGCCGCAAAATACCATATGTAGTAGAATTTTGCTAATGTCGATAAAAGAAAAATTCATAGAATTCGTATTTATTACCCGATTTTAAACAATTATAACTTGTTGGAAAGGTATTTAAATTTGCTATAAGATAAAGTTATGCTTTGACTAATTTAATTAAGTTTAAAAAAAATTTTCATTATGTTTTGCCTGAAACCTCAACTTGACCTTGACCTCTCTTGCGGGCCGGGTTATCGTTATCCGATCGCCGTGAAACTTCATAGTATTTGTTTTTATGACCATTAGAAGGATTTCAGGGGGCGGCATGAATGGAAATCAGAAAATCGTAAAATAAGCGCATGCCTAACGGGCATCCTTCCACATAGTGGGTATGTTCCTGGGAGCGATGGTGAGGTTGAAAATCTCGGTAAGGTAGCGCATTGCCGACGGGGTAACTTCTTCAGCATCACCACGGCAATACCGTCAGGACCTAGGGCCCTGGACGGTTTTGCTTTGCGAACCGCAGCCACCACTGCATCCTGAGTGAAAGGCACAGGATCTGTCGACTCACGGAGACTCTTGAATCTCCTGAGTATTCCTCTACTTTCTTTACTTCTATCCGTGGGGTATTCTACGAACTGCCTACAAAAGTAGGAGACACACTTTTTACTGCCGCTATACTGACAGCTGTCAAAACTTATAGCGGTGCACGGGGGGGTTTTCCTCTACCCCGAGAGATCCTTAATTGTGGACCAGAGCTTTTTGGAGCCGATGGAGCACTTATCGAGGTGTCTCTGCCACAGCGTTCCTTTGTGCTCGCTGACCAGGTTACGAATGTCCCTGGTCAACTGCGGGATTCTAGGATCACTCGGGTGGGCCGCCCGTAGTGTATCTCTTTCCACCGACAATCGTAGGGCAGCAGTAGGGTACCCAGGCTTAATCCTAGTGATTCTGCCTGCAGGATTAAATCTTTTGGTAGCCGTGAGGAGGATATCACGCAGTTTCGCTCGCCAGTTGCGGAATCAGGTGGTAGGGGAAGACGTGTAATTTTATCGTCAACATACTCTGCGAACCCGATCCAATTGGCCTTGTCGAAGTTGAGAAATGTTCGTTTCTCAGCCTCTGCAAAGCCACATGGCTCGTGTATCGTTATGATTATAGGGATATGATCCGAACTGAGCGCTGTGGTCGCTTGCCTATCAGTGGAGTCGACCAGATCTGCACTAACTAGCGTGATATCAGGGGAACTACTGCACGCCGCAGTAACCCTGGTTGGGGTATCGTCATTGAGCGTAATAAACCCCGCGGACTCAATTTGGTCGACGATATTAGTACCGCGGGTGTTGTTGCCAAGAGACGAATACCAAAGCTCATGGTGCGCATTGAAATCACCAAGGACCAGATGATTATCAAATTGAAGCAAGTGTTCAATGCAGGGGTGGTAGCTAGCCCCAACACTATTCACAGGGGGAATATAGACATTAGTCAGACGGATTTCCTCATCCCCTACCTTAAGGGCAGTTGCCATACACTCCAGATGGTCATCTGGGGTGGGGGGTTGTGGGATGGTGATTGGTCTATAAGAGACACAATTTTTAAGGACAAAGGATAGACCGCCTCCACCTCTGTCTAACTGTCACGTCTAACTATGCTATATCCTCCATGTGTTGTAAGGTCGCATGAGCTCGGGAGTTTCGTCTCCTGGATTGCCGCAACCAGGATACCGTTGCGAGTCATGTAGTCCGTTATTTCTATAATTTTATTCCTCAGGCCATTGCAATTCCACTGCAGGACCTTGAATCCCTGGATAGGCGACGTCGGAAAGGAGACTCGCGTAGTAAGCGGAGCTTGGATAGGGGAACGGGCGGCGCGGACGGACTGTGGAACTTGGACGGGTGGGCTGCTAGCTGTTGTACAGCAACTACCCAGCCAGGTAGCAGCGTAACCTTGAAGACTAGGCAGCCCGAAACATGGGGTAAAGTGGCACCAGTTAAGGCAGCTATTGCAGCGGACAGACGCGGACCCTTTGCGAACTTGCCTCCCGCATATAAGGCAGGTCCAAATTTTGGGTCCCGGATTAGGCTCGATTCCGGCTCTAACTAGTAGGATACGGAGAAAGTTGGCCGGGAGAACTTGCCCCATAAATAAAAAGGATAAAATTGAGTTCCAAAGTACAAACCTTTTGTTGTCGTTGGAGTTGCGATTCCTGGCCCCCCAAAGGGAGGGTCTCTCCGGGACGTAGACCCGATCGCAATAGGAGAGTGTTGTTATTGTTGTTTTTGTTGGTGTTATTGATATATTTGTTGTTGTAATTGAAAAATTTCACAAAATTTCAAAAAAGCTCATATCTCGAAAACTATGATTCCAATTGAAAATATACTCAGAAAACTTTTATAGGATGTCAAAATACCGTTCATATGACACCAATATTTTACAAATCCATTCAGAGGTTCCCAACTTCTAGCGGTTTTCATAGAAGATACATCCGGATCTTCCGATGGCTATATTTCCGAAACTAGGTTCGAGATACCATTTTCGATCACATATTCTTTTAAAGGACTAAGAACACCATGATAAAAAAATAGTTCCAGAATTTAGCGAATTGATCGCTAAACGACATATGACCTTGAAATATTTTTTCTCAGACGTTCTGGAAAAAAATGGAACCGGGATTCGGATTTAGGACGTCAAACGCCATGACTTTTTTTTTTTTTGTAAACCTGTGATACCGTTCCTAAGTGTTAACTCTATCTGCATACCATACAACTTCAGAAAAACCACTGGAACAGTTTAGCCGTAAGAGCGTTTTTTCAATTTAAAGGCGTGGCACCACCCACTTGAAAACATAAAGACCTTATTGTTGTTCCTAAGTGCTAACCCAAATTCAATACCAAATTTCATAAAAAAGGCGATCCAGCGATTTAGCCATGAGAATGTTTTTTTCATGTTCATTTTTAAAGAAAACTATGTGCACTGCCAGAGGTGGGCAAAATTGTAACTTTTTGTTACTGATACTTTGTTACTTTTGTATCAAGTATCAAAACTTTTTTTAGTTACTTGTTACTTTTGTATCAGTATCAAAAAAAAATGTTGTTACTTGATACAAAAGTAACAAGTAACTAAAAAATTGTTGATACTTGTTACAAAAGTAGCAATATCATGAGTAACTATTGTTATTGATACATATATGTATAAATTTACAATTTTTAATGGTTTTCAGGACTGCCAACTGTTATTTATTTTTATTTTGGTTAAATGGAACTTTTTTAAATTTAATTAAAAAAAATAAATTTAGGTTTTGAAGTTTATAGATAAGCTTTTTAAAAAATCCAACATATATTTTTAGGGTTGCCACCTGGTTATTTTCTGGAATTTTGCTAAAATCATACTTTTTGTGACTTAATTCAACTTTTTACTTTAGGACACGCTCAGATAAATTTTTTAAAAATTATACAAAAACTTTTAGGGCTGCCACCTGATTTTTTTTGTAAATTTTGCTTAAGCCATATATGTATGTATTTAGAAAAAAAAATGTAATTTTAATCTTAAAACGCTAAGATAAACTTTTTAAAAATCAAGCACATTTTTGGGGCTGCCAACTGGTTTTTTTTTTAAATCAAAATGATCTTTGAAAAAATTACTCAAATCAACATTTTCTCTCTTAACATCTTGAGTCCAAAAAACACGAAACAAAAATTTAGGGTTGCCATATTAGGGTTGCCATATTAGGGTTGCCAGACGTTTTTTTACAAAATTGCCTTTCGTTGTTAACTTTCTTTATTGAAAAGTTATAGGATCGACCCAAAAACCCATAGTAAACTTTTAGGGTTGCCACCTGGTTTTTTTTTTATTTAAAAATGTTCTTCCAAAAAATTCCTTTAAACACCATCTTCTCTCTATAAATTAACACATTGGGTCCAAAAACAACGAAACAAAAATTTAGGGTTGCTATATTAAGGTTGCCAGACGTTTTTTCACAAAATTGCCTTTCTCTGTTAACTTTCTTTATTGAAAAGTTATAGGATTGACCCAAAAACCCATAGTAAATTTTAGGGTTGCCACCTGGGTTTTTTTTAAATAAAGATTTTCTTCCAAAAAATTCCTTAAAACACCATTTTTTCTCTATAAATTAACATCTTCAGTAAAAAATAACGAAAAAAAAATTTAGGGTTGCCATATTTTTTGTTCTGTGATTTTTAGACGCACTGTGTCAATTTATAGAGTGAAAATGTTGATTTAAGGAATTTATTGGAAGAAAATTTTGATTTTATTAAAAAAACCACATGGCAATCCTAAAAAAATTACAATGGGTTTTTGGGTCGATCCTATAACTTTTCTATAAAGAAAGTTAACAAAAAATGGCAATTTTGCGAAAAAAGGTCTGGCAACCCTAAATTTTTGTTTCGTGTTTTTTGGACCCAATATGTTAATTTATAGAGAGAAAATGGTGTTTTAAGTAATTTTTTGGAAGAAAATTTTTATATAAAAAAAACAGATGGCAACCCTTAAAATTAACTATGGGTTTTTGGGTCGATCCTCTAACTTTTCAATAAAGAAAGTTAACAAAGAAAGGCAATTTTGCGAAAAAACGTCTGGCTACCCTAAATTTTTGTTTCGTGTTTTTTGGACTCGAGATGTTAATTTATAGAGAGAAAATGTTGATTTGAGTAATTTTTTGGAAGAACATTTTGATTTAAAAAAAAAACCAGGTGGCAACCCCAAAAATGTGCTTGATTTTTAAAAAGTTTATCTAAGCGTTTTAAGACTAAAATTAATTTTTTTTTTCTAAGTACATACATTCAGGGTTGCTGATTCGAACTGTTACCAACTTCAGATAGACTTATCTGACAGATGGAACATGACAGCTGTCTAAAAATTGGCATGATGTTAGTTCATTCTATTGTCAACAAGTAACCAAAAGCATTTGCGCGTCAATTTATTGAAAATAAAAAATTTTTGAAATGGAATTCAAACGTAATAGTGTGATTGCTCTTTATTTGGTTGGAAAATCGCAACCAGCAATTGTTCGTGAGCTGAAACATTTAAAAGTGAATAAAATGTTTGTGTATCGGACCATAACACGTTACAATGGTACCGGCAGCGTTGCCAAACGACATGGTGGTGGTCGGAAAATAACTGCAACATCAATGGTTCGAAAGGTGAAGGCCAAAATTGAGCGAAATCCGAGACGCAGTGGCAGACAAATGGCTGCCGAGCTGAAAATATTGCGTGAACGAATGCAACACATATTGTCAAACAAGCTCGGACTAAAGGCCCTCAAGTTCCAAAAGGCGCATGATCTCACTCCTGCTCAAAAAAAAAGTTAGGCTCGATAGAGCCAAGGAGTTGTTGCGCTTGCACGCCGCCGGAAATCTGTCACAAATTGTCTTCTCTGATGAGAAAAATTACTGTATCCAGCAATATGTAAACAAACAAAATGATCGGGTTTACTTGACAGAGAGGTCCTACGAAAATTTGAATGTTCGTTTGGCCACCAGGACGCAGGCACCACCGCATGTGATGGTTTGGGCTGCAGTGACTGCTGATGGGCGCTCACCACTCGTTTTTTTGGCCGCTGGCGTCAAAGTAAACGCCCAGGTGTATCGTGAATCAGTGTTGGAGGGTGCTTTACTACCGTGGGTACGCAAACATTTCGATCGCAAGCCATGGACATTCCAACAAGACTCGACACCGTCACACAAAGCTCGTGTGAATCAAGAATGGTTAGAAAAAAACGTTCCTAGCTTCATTTCTGCTCAACAATGGCTCTCAAATTCGCCTGATGCGAATCCGCTGGATTTCTCATTCTGGGGTATGTTGGACAGGAAGGTCTTGACTAAAAAATACCAGAGCTTTGATGCGCTAAAAGTGGCCCTTCAACGAGAATGGCGCAAACTTCCACAAAATCAAATTCGTGCAGCATGCGACTCGTTCTTCGACCGTCTACGGGCCATAGTTAAGGCCAAAGGTGGCCATATCGAAAATCTCAAGTAGATTCTTAAAATTTGAACATTTCCCAACAATTATAGCGTTTGATCAATAAAATCTGTGCATGGAAACTAAAAATATAGTCTTTTGAACTGGTAACACTTCGAATCAGCCACCCTGTGTATGGCTTAAGCAAAATTTACAAACAAAAATCAGGTGGCAACCCTAAAAGTTTTTGTATGGTTTTTAAAAAATTTATCTGAGCGTGTCCTAAAGTAAAAATTTGAATTAAGTCACAAAAAGTATGATTTTAGCAAAATTCCAGAAAATAACCAGGTGGCAACCCTAAAAATATATGTTGGATTTTTTAAAAAGCTAATCTAAGAACTTCAAGACCTAAATTTATTTTTTTTAATTAAATTTAAAAAAGTTCCATTTAACCAAAATAAAAATAAGTAACAGTTGGCAGTCCTGAAAACCATTAAAAATGTAAATTTATACATATGGGCACTGCCACCGTTGGGAACGTTACGTTATGTTGACATTAAGGGGTAGAAAAAGTGGCTGAATCGATTTCGTTTGCCTATTTATAAAATGATGATGATAGTAAAAGCGACCCGGTCCTTCGGCTGACAGTTTAGGGTAAGTAAAAATGGAGCATTGCCTGAAAGCACGACGCGTTTCCATTCAAGGAGATTCAGCGCTGCATCAAAAAAATTCAGCCACATTTTTGCAAAATGGTTATGGAAGCAATGTAGGTCATCGATGGACCAATCAATCAAGATATCTCTGAATATTTATATGGGTAGCCCTGGTTTTTATATATCTTATATTTTCCCCTACCGATATCGGTTAAAGGACATCTTGACCCTTAAATGCTCAAAATAAATCTTCCAATCGAGATATCTCTGAATATTTATATGGGTTCAATGGGTTCGTCAATAAGCAAAACATGCGTTATTGGTTGGGTGAAAATCCACATGTGCTTGAAGAACCACCACTTCATCTACAAAAAATAACGATTTGGTGCGGCTTGCATGCCGGCGGCATCATTTGGCCATATTTTGTCGTCGATAACGATCGTCATGTTACTGTGAATGGCCATCGTTATCGCGCCATGATTACCGCTTATTTTTGGCCGAATCGGAAGATATGGACTTGGACGACATGTGGTTTCAACAGGATGGTGCCACAAGCAATACAGCACACGATACAATCGATTTATTGAAGAGTAAGTTTGATGAGCGTATTATCTCAAGAAATGGGCCAGTCGATTAGCCGCATTGTACATGCGGTTTAACGTCCCTAGACTATTTTCTTTGAGGCTTAGTGAAGTCATTGGTCAATGCCAATAAGCCGACGACGTTGTAAGAGCTCAGACCCAACATTGAACTTGAAATAGCGGCCGTTTCCGCCGAAATGTGTGGCCGAGTCATCGAAAATTGGGTCCAAGGAATCCACCACGTACCCGCGGTGGCCATATGAACGAAGTCGAGTTTCATTCATAAATGTTTTGATTGTACTTCAAACCGATAATAAAGTGTTTGAAATATCTCAAATGGTTTGCATTTTATTCAAAAAAAAAGTTGTCAAGTCCCTATTGGAAAACCTTTTATATCAAAGATATAAAAGGACATCTTGACCCTTAAATGCTCAAAATAAATCTTTCAATCGAGATATCTCTGAATATTTATAAGGGTACCCCTAATTTTTATATATCTAATATGTGCCCCTGCCGCCAACCGTTAAAAAGTTCTCCAGCCAAAAAATATGATAATTAAAAAAAAAAACAAATTTCTATTGTTTTGCTCATATTGAAAAAACGATCAATCGGGCAACCCTAAATTTATTTTTATAAAAATCTACTTTCCTCAAGGATTCTAAAAGTTATTCTTTGAAATGCGATGCGTTGCAAGTATTTTGCAGTTGATGTGGCAGTGAATTCCAAAGACGTATTCCCTTCTAATGTCAGCAGATTATGTCGCATGTATATTAACTGTTTTGAACATTGGGATCTTGAAAAGTTTTTTGTACAGAAGTAAAGTTTTATACTCTAAAGTTAATCTGTTGTTTCCAAATTTATTTGGAGTTTTATTCATAATGAATAAATAAAAATCACTTCATAAATCTTCGGTTAAAACAGGCTATAAAATTTATTTATAGATCAAAAAGCGATTAAGAGCTTAAATCTAATTTATAATTTAAAAAAGTTGTCATAGCACCATACTAAGCACTCCAAGTTTTTGCATCACAGTATGTTCCTCGCTTCAGCTCAATAGATTTTTGACAGCGATCATCTGAGATGATATCTTTAGTGCTGGACGATTTCAAACAATTGGATTTGGTCAATTCTTGCAAGACAAATTCACTTAAATTAGGTTTATTAAGGGCCGTCCACACGTACAGTCTTACCTGCGCAAATGCGCAAACCTAGTTCGTGCAAACTAGAGAGCTTGCGCATACTTTTTTTATCGTGTCCAAACGACACAGGCAAGTCTGTGTAGTTTCCAGTACACTTAATTTTCATAGCAACATTTACGCCATCCAGACGTTCTAACTTGCCTGCACAAGCTTAGTTTGCGCAAAAAATCTTTGGAAATTCAAAGAAAGCACAGGTACAAGGCTTGTCCTAAGCACATTTATTTAACTGGGCAATGCTAAGCACATATGTTGTTGCTTTTTCATACATTTCTCAGAATGTGCTTGCACAAGCCCAGATATAGTGTCCACAAAAACACAGATATCATTTAAAAAGTGAAGTTACATGCAACGCGTCGTCGCGTTATCGCGGCACACGCTTCTGTCAGAAAAAGTTGAAACCCTGCATTCGTATGGAGTGAGCTACATAACACAACGCGTTGAAAGTCAAAAAGCATATGACGCAAAAAGTTGAGCAACTTTCAACTTTTTCTACGCGTTCTCGCGTCAATCTGTCAATTTTGTCAACTGTCAGCTGAACAGCAGTTCATGCGAATTGAAATAAATAAAAAAAATCGTAAGAAAAGATGACGGAGGAGCAACTTATTGAGTTGGTGAAACAAAATAAAGTAATTTATGTCAAAAGCAGTCTTCAATACCGGTCTAAGCACCTACGTGCCAAGGCTTGGGACGAAATTAGCAGAGCGTTGGGTGTTGATGGTAAGGAAATATTTATGGATAATTTCCATGGATTTTACAACTGATAGACATGTTACATTTGTATTAGAATCTTCTTGCCAAGCTAGGTGGAAAAGCCTACGAGACCGATATGTGAAAGAGCATGCAAAAACAACAAGCCCGTCAGGTAGCGCTGCTCAAATTCGTGAAACCCAGTGGCAGTATTTTGATCAAATGGATTTCCTTCGTGAACACATTAAGCCTAAGAAGTAAGAATGTCTATGTGTATAAAGATAATAGCTGTATTTTTGTGGACACTTTGTCTCCTTGTGCTTATCGAGCTTTTCAACAGTAGTCTTGAGCTGTTTCCATTTTCCGGAAAATAGGAAAAATTGTTTTGTATAGGTAATTTTATTTTTTCAGCCAGACGAATCCACTGGAAAAGTTTATGGTGAAATCTTTTAACACAGGAATTTCGAGCTTGTTTCGAGCTGATCAAAAACCAGAAGCATGGGCATAAGGAGTATGCATAAGTATGCCAGGAGCAAGTACTATCTTGATATTCCTGTGCAAAAAGTTTTACCGCCAACTTTTCCTATGGTTTCGTCAAGCTAAAAAAGAAACATTTTACAATTTTGTGGGAAAACCAGTGTTTTTCACAAAACTCTTTTCGCTTTTCAATAGGACCCCACGACGCTCGAGTAAATCCACATTTATCATCGTGGGCTCTTCTACTATAACTTTTCCTGTGGATTGGTCTGGCTGAAAAAATAAAGTAAGCCACATAAAATTTTTTTCCTTTACCAAATTAAATAAAGTATTGAATACTTCAGGACGCATCCTTGTTGCAATGCGAAATTGTTCAGCATCATTATTTTTTAACTTGAAGAACGTTGTGGCGAATAAACCACTCACGTCCCTATCCAAAAACAATTGGCGTACCCAAAACCGCCTTTTCTTTTTTTTTAGTTCTGCATGAGCAGCCTTGGCATACAAAATTATTTCGATAAACTCCGAAAAATCAAAAAATCTGTGGACACTTCCATTTTTTCAGCAAAAAATATTTTATTTTTTTCAAATTTTTTAATTTTGTTGTCACAAAAAACTTTGACGCGAGGAAGCGCGGCATGTAACTCGAAAAACGAGATGCTTGAAAAGCCATGACGCAGTAAAGCGACGACGCGTGGGCTGTAACTCGACCTAAAAGGTTATGAACTGCACCGCGACCTTAAAAAGCTTTTCTACAGTTGACAGAAAATTTTATTATTGCATAATAATTAGCTGAGTTTTTCACGACAGTTTATCTGTGCTTGTGTGAGCACATTCTGAGAAACCTGTGGGAAAGCAGCAACAAATGAGTTTAACTTAACACGGACAAATGTGCTAAAGACAATCACAGACACAGTCGTTAAAAACACAGCTATTGATTGGGAAATCATAGAAATTCTATGTTTTCAAAAAAAGCGTTTTGATCTCGTAAAAAATATCGATTTACATTGTTTATTTTAAACATTATTCACATTTGTTTGTATGTTTAGGCGGCAAAAAAAAATCCTCTATTTTGGAAAATTGTTCTTACTCGTAAAATATTTAAGGTGAGACTACCGTGGAAATATTAAGAAATACATATGTAGCTTTCTTATGTATTACATAACAATTAATGTAATTAAAACTTTTCATATTCTATTGCGAAACATTTTTATAAACATTTTACATTTGCACTCGCAACCGCAAAAAATATTTGACGATTTCGTAATACGGTGGAGGACCAAAGGAGAACTGTTGCGAGGAAAAGTAAGAGGTCGTAATGGTGGGATAGCGAGCGGGGTATTTTCGCAGGGTTGCGGGAAGTACTTGAAATGACAAAACGTCAAAAGTCCATGGTGAATACTTATCAATGTAAACAATCGAATCAAACTGTTGCTTTTTTTTTGTGTTTTTGATAATTTTTTTAAATAAATTGCTGTGATATTAAAAGCCACTAATTAAATAACTTGCTAAGTAACCATTTGAACATTTTTCTATATTTAAGGAAGTTTTAATTTTGGATTTCATAGCCTATAGATCTATTATTTACATTAAGCAGATATTAATTGAAATGTTGAAATTAAGTTAGCTGTTTTTGATTTTACTACCAAAGAAGGAGATGCCAGATCTTGCAATCGTCAATTCTGAAAAAATAATTTTATAGTCCTTAGAATTTTTGTGATGTTTGACAAAATCAACAACATCCGGCCAAATTTTGTAATGGCACCAATTTAATTTGATACATTTTTGTTTTCGTTGCAGACGAAAAATCATGCAACTGTTGCATTATAGTTGTGTGCTTACCTTAAGAACACACAAAAGCATTAGTTGTATGCTTTTTCGTGTCTACAGCCACATATCGGTGATCGTGCTTAACAGGAGTGCACACTTAACATACCTTTTGGTTTGCCATGTTTTTTCGGGTAGCGCGGAAATGAAAAAAGGAAAGGGAGAAAAAAAAGAAAAGAAGGTAGAACGTGGCCGGGGAAGAAGAAACTCGTGTCGTTGAGTGGAGAAAAAAAAGAAAAAAAAATTGAACTGCCGTAAAACGTTCAAGAAGGAAAATAATAAAAATTAATTCAAAAAAACACCGAAGCAATAAAACAGCGCGTGCAATACAAAGGATTGCAATTTGTGGTAAAGAAAAAAAAAAAGAAAGAAAATACGGGGAAAGAAAAGAAGCCATCTTGTGATCGTGGAGCGCTAGGTGATTTTCGTTTTGGCCTTTGCCTTGACGTGAAGTTAATTTTCTTGGATTGTTTTCTTGGAAAAAAAAAAAATTTAAATTGTCTAAACGAGATCAAATATAACAATGCTGAAAATAGAAAGGAAAGTAGAAAGGACATAATCGCAATATCGTGTATAAATGTGTAGAGGAAAAATTAACTTCTTTCGTAGAAAAACTGAACGGACGTGCTCTTCAATAGTTTGTCCTAAAAGCAACATTAAACTTTGTTTATTTTCAAATTATAGTGCCGTGATTTAGACTTATTAAAACAAATATTTTACAAAGGGAAAATGGCGTTGACGTGAAAAGTAGTGTGACGATTTACGCACGGAAGAAAATTTTTACAAATCAAGAAAAATTCCAAGTGAAAAATGTAAAATTCACATAGATAAAGTGTAACGAATTGAAAATAAAAATAACGAAAAATTACACGACGCTAACAATCACAAGTCAAGAGTCAAAGTATTGCCTCACGGTTGCCGCTTTACCGGTAGATACTTGTGATTCTGTGATCGATGTTCTTTCTAATCCTCCATCAACAGATAAATATACCGCGTTAAAAACAGCACTTATCCAAAGACATTCAATTTCGGAAACTCAACGGCTTGAGGCGTTAGTTGAAAAGGCAGACATAGGAGATCGAAAACCTTCTGATGTACTTCGTTCCATGCAACAACTTGCAAATAATGCATTTAGTGATGAGGTTATTAAAAAATTGTGGATGCGACGGTTACCCGAACACATTACTGTTTCTTTACTGTTAATTGAAAAACCTTTAATCGAACTCGCTGTGGCTGCTGATAAAATTTATGAAGTTTCACCATCAGCAAGTATTCATAGCATTTCACACACGAACACTAGTTCAAATAGTTTAGAAAAACGTCTTGATAGATTGGAAACTATGATAGAAAGTTTATCGTTTAATCGTAACTCACGAAATCGATCGCGACAGAGTTCTAAATCTGAACGTTATCGTTCGGCTAGCCGCCAAAGAAAAGTGAATTCCAACTTCTGTTGGTACCATAATCGTTATGCCAACAACGCCAAAAAGTGCATCAAGCCTTGCAACTTTTCTTCCAAAGCCGATAAGACAAAATCAAATCAAAATAACCCAAACTAAGTTCGACTGCTGTTGGTGCGGCAAACAGTCAGTTAACTACAAGCCGCCGTTTATTTTTAAAAGATAAAAATAATCACTTATTGTTTTTGGAAGACACTGGCGCAGAGGTGTCAGTTCTGCCATTTAAATCATTTTTAAATAAACTTTCAAGAAACTCTAGATCAGATACATTTCTATCCGCCGCAAACGGAACTACTATTCGTACCTTTGGGTCGATGCTTCTTAAATTAAACATAGGTTTAAGGAGAGATTTTATACATACGTTCATAATAGCAGATGTTAGTCGCCCAATTTTAGGAGCTGATTTTTTAACAAAATTTGGCTTGCTCGTCGACGTAAAACATAAAAAATTAGTTGACTCCGAAACTAAACTTGAAGTTTCGGCAGTTGTCAGGAATGAGATTACTCTCACGCCACTCCAATTTGTGGTTGATAATGAGTATAGAGAAATTTTAAAGAAACACCCATCTTTAACTCAACCACCAAACTATTTCGCTCCTCTTAAACATACAGTTGTCCATCAAATAGTGACCGAAGGTCAACTTCCTTTTTCGAGACCAAGGCGACTAGATCCGGTCCGACATAAGGCTGCTCTTACAGAGTTCGAACATATGGTGGACCTTGGAATTTGTCAACCTTCTTCTTCTTCAACTTGTTCACCACTACACATGGTTAAGAAGAAAAATAGCGTAGAATGGAGGCCCTGTGGCGATTACCGCCGACTTAACGCAGTAACTGTGCCGGATCGATATCCGATCCCTCACATTCAAAATTTTGCAATGAACGTACATGGTTGTTCAATTTTTTCAAAAACTGACCTAGTTAGAGCATACCATCTTATACCAGTTGCTACTGAAGATGTTTATAAAACAGCTCTAACCACCCCTTTTGGTATGCTTCAATTTCGCCGGATGCCTTTCGGCCTTCGAAATGCGGCACAGTCATTTCAACGCTTAATTAATGCTGTTTGTAGAGGTTTTTCTTTCATTTTCCCCTACATAGATGATATTCTGGTAGAACACAAACAGCATCTCAAATCTCTTTTTGAAAGACTTGAAGAGTATGGTATGACTATAAATACTTCCAAATGCGTTTTTGGCGTTACTTCTTTGGATTTCCTTGGCCACAAAATTTCTGCCAACGGTATTTTTCCTTTTGAAGATCGAATCAAATCAATTCTTGATTTTCCTATACCACAATCAGTGAAGCAAGTGCAACGATTCATAGGAATGGTAAATTATTACCATAGGTTTATTCCTAAATTAGCGCACCTTTTGGCACCTATTCACTCTCACGTAACAGCCTCTCAGAAAACCCGTAAGATAAGCAAAGATTTTTTGTGGCCTGATGAGTTGATTGAATTTTTTGAGGCCACCAAAAACGCTCTCGCTCATGCTACTTTGGTTCATCCTATTCCTGATGGAGAATATTCCATAGCCACCGATGCTTCAAACATTGCAGTGGGTGCTGTTCTTCAGCAGAAGAATAAGGAGATATGGGAACCACTTTCATTTTTTTCAAAAAAACTTTCCGATGCTGAGAGGAAGTACTCAACTTTTGATAGGGAGTTATTGGCAATTTACTTGGCTTTGAAACACTTTCGATATTTTATTGAAGGTCGAGAAGTAATAATTTTCACTGACCAGAAACCTTTGTCACACGCCATATTTACTAAGACTGAAAGATGTCCGAGGCAATCTCGCCAATTAGGCTTCATTGCCCAATTTACCACAAGCATTCAATATGTCAAAGGGAAAGATAACGTCTTGGCTGATAGCCTGTCAAGAATAGCCACAGACGAAATATCTGATACTCAGAAAATCGATTTAGAAACACTTGCCAATTCACAAACTGTGGATGAAGAACTTAAAGACATTTTAGGAAATAATTGCAACCAAAATTCAAAATTTAAACTTGAAAAATTTTCCTTTCCAAATTACAATATTTATTGCGAAACTTCTACAAACGTAGCAAGGCCATAAGTTCCGTATTCATTTCGCAAGCTAGTTTTTCAAACACTTCATAAGCTTTCTCATCCAAGTATTCGCGCTACGCGTCGTTTAATAACCAATCGTTACTTTTGGCCAAGTATGAATAAGGACATCGGGTCATGGACGAAAACATGTGAAGCTTGTCAAAGATCCAAGATCCATAGGCACACAAAATCTCCGCATGGTAAATTTGACATACCTTCAGGTCGTTTTGATCATATCCACATGGATCTCGTCGGACCGCTTCCAATTTCTGACGGTTTCTCGTACATATTAACAATTGTGGATCGTTTCATCAGGTGGCCTGAGGCTTACCCTTTACATGACATCTCAGCAAAGACAGTCGCGAAAGCATTCGTTAACAATTATCTGCCTCGTTTCGGCGTGCCGTTGAAAATAACGACGGATCGAGGAACTCAAATTGAGTCAAAGTTACTGAGTGAGCTTTCAGCTATGTTAGGTATCCATAAGATTCACACAACCCCGTATCACCCGCAGTCCAACGGCATGGTGGAAAGGTTCCACAGGCAGTTAAAGGACTCATTGAGAGCCAGAGGTAACGTTTCTAATTGGAGCGCCGAGCTCCCTATTATTCTACTCGGCATCCGTTGTGGTTACAAATAAGATCTCAATTGTTCAACCG